>PVKS010039282.1:0-17380 GCA_004027875.1 Aplodontia rufa | reverse complement strand
TCTTTGTTACTATGGCTCTATAGTATAGTTTTAGATCTGGAATGGCAAAACTGCCTGTTTCATCTTTCTTGCTTAGTAGTGCTTTGGCAATTCTTGGTTTCTTGTTGTTCCAAATGAATTTGAGAATTGCTTTTTCTATGTCTGTAAAGAACGACATAGGTATCTTTATAGGGATAGCATTAAATCTATATAAAGCTTTCGGTAGAATGGCCATTTTAATTATATTTATTCTGCCTATCCAAGAGCATGGGACGTCTTTCCATCTTCTTAGGTCACCTTGGATTTCATTCTTCAATGTTCGATAGTTTTCATTGATGAAATCTTTGATTTCCCTTGTTAGGTTAATTCCCAAGTATTTTATTTTTTTCGCAGATATTTTGAAAGAAACTAATTCCCTGCCTTCTTCTTCAGTCCTGTTATTATTGATATATAGTAAAGCTATTGATTTATATGTGTTGATCTTGTATCCTGACACTTTGCTAAATCTACTTATGAGTTCAAGCAGTTTATTGATGGAGTTTTTTGGATCTTCCAGATACAGGATCATGTCATCAGCAAAAAGAGAGAATTTGACTTCCTCTCTTCTTATTTTTATCACTTTGATTTCTTTCTCTTGCCTAATTGCTCCAGCTAGGGTCTCAAGAACAATATTGTATAAAAGAGGTGAGAGCGGACATCCTTGTCTTGTTCCCGACTTTAGTGGAAATGCTTTCAGCTTTTCTCCGTTTAGTATTATACTAGATGAGGGTTTAGCATATATAGCCTTAACAAAGTTCAGAAATGGTCCTTTGAACCCCATCTTTTCTAGAGTTTTGAACATAAAAGGGTGCTGGATATTATCAAAGGCTTTTTCTGCATCCAATGAGATGATCATATGGTTTTTGTCCTTGATTCTGTTTAAGTGGTGGATTATATTAATTGTTTTGCGTATGTTGAACCAGCCCTGCATTCCTGGGATGAAGCCCACTTGGTCATGATGGATTATTTTCTTAGTAAGTTTTTGAATATGGTTTGCTAGTACTTTGTTGAGGATTTTTGCATCCAAGTTCATAAGGGATATTGGTCTGTAGTTTTATTTTCTTTATGTATCCTTGTCAGGTTTTGGTATCAGAGTTATGGTTGCTTCATAAAAACTGGATGGGAGAATTCCCTCCTTTTCAATTTCTTGGAATAACTTAGTAAGGAGAGGTGTTAGTTCCTCCTCAAAAGTGTGGTAAAAGTCAGTGGAGAAGCCATCCGGTCCTGGGCTTTTCTTCTTTGGTAGACTTTTAATTGCAATCTGGATTTCAGTGCCTGTGATTGGGCATTTAGGAATTCAATATCTTCCTGAATCAATTTAGGGATGTTGTAAGTGTCAAGAAATTATCCATTTCTTCCAAGTTATCAAATTTGGAGGAGTATAGGTTTTCAAAATACGATCTAATAGTTTGTTGGATTTCTATGGGGTTGGTGGTGATCGTTCCCTTTTCATTGGAGATTTTATTGATTTGCCTCATTTCTCTCCTTCTTTTGGTTTGATTCACTAGGGGCCTATCTTGTTTACTTTTTCAAAGTACCAGCTTTTTGTTTCATCAATTCTTTTTATTGTTTTTTTGTTTTCAATTTCATTGATTTCAGCTCTGATCTTGATTATTTCCTTCCTTCTGCTGGCTTTTGGGTTAGATTGTTCTTCCTTTTGGAGGGCTTTGAGATGAAGTGTAAGCTTATTTATTTGGGATCTCTCTTCATTTTTAATGTGGGCACTCAATGCTTTCCCTTAGGAAAACTTTCATGCTGTCCCAGAGGTTTCGATATGTTGTGTCTTCATTTTCGTTCTCTTCCAAGAATTTGTGGATTACTTCTTTCATGTCTTCTTGGTTCCATTCTTCATTTAATAGGGTATTATTCAATCTCCAATAATATGTGTGTTTTCTGTTATGATTATTGCTGTTGATTGCTAGGGTCATAATGTTGTGGTCTGAAAGGACACACGGGATAATGTCTACTTTCTTATATTTGCTGAGATTATCTTTATGAGCCAGAATATGATCTATTTTGGAAAAGGATCCATGTGCTGCAGAGAAGAAGGTGTATTCTGCTAACTTAGGATGGAAAATTCTATATATGTCTGTGAAGTCCATTTGGTTTATGGAGTTATTCAGGCTAGCAACTTCTTTATTGATTTTTTGTTTTGATGATCTGTCTAATGGTAACAGAGGAGTGTTGAAGTCTCCCAGTATTATTGTATTATGATCCACGAGAGGTTTGATATCGTGAAGTAATTTGCTCACGTAATTGGGTGCACTGTTGTTTGGAGAGTAAATATTAACTATGGTTATTTCTTCCTGTTGAAGGGTTCCTTTTAGTACTAGGTAGTGGCCTTCTTTATCTCTTTTGATTGATTTATGATTGAAATTTACTTTGTCTGATATAAGTATAATGACATCGGTTTGTTTTCTTTGGCCATAGGCATGGTATATTTTTTTCCATCCTTTCACCCTTAATCTGTGGATGTCTTTGCTTGTTAGGTGAGTTTCTTTTAAGCAGAATATGGTTGGATTATGTTTTTTGATCCAGTCTGCAAGTTTGTGTCTTTTGAGTGGTGCATTTAGACCATTCACATTCAGTGATAAGATAGAAGTGTACAGTTGTTTCATAGTCATTGTGTCTTACTTAGCTATTTTTGTGGTCGCCTTGGTTGGTTATTGGTAGGTGACATCTTCACTGAATTGCTTCAGTTTGTGGGTTATGGGTATCAAATGCTTGTTCTTCTGTCTGGAGTATTTCCTTGAGAAGTCTTTGTAGGGCAGGTTTTCTGTTGACAAATTCTGCCAGTTTTGTTTCATCATGGAAAGTTTTTATTTCTCCAAATTTGAAGCTGAGCTTTGCCGCTTATAGAATTCTGGGCTGCATGTTGTGGTCATTTAGACGTTGAAAGATATTATTCCATGACCTTCTTGCTTCCAGTGTCTGGGTTGAAAGGTCACATACAATTCTTATTGGCTTGCCTCTGAAGGTGATATGGCATTTCTCCCTTGCTGCTTTTAATAGAGTTTCTTTGGTATCTCTGTTGTACATTTTGAATATGATGTGTCTAGGTGAGTTTCTCTTTTGATTAGGCCTATTGGGTGTCCTGTAAGCTTCCTGGATGAGCTTGTCAGATTCTACTTTTATGTGGGAAAAATTTTCTTTCACGATCTCTTTGAGAATATTCCTCATATCATTGTTGTTTCAATTTCTTCCTGTATTCCAATTACTCTCAGATTGTTTCTCTTCATTTCATCCCAGACATTCTTGAAATACTGGTAATGGTCATTCAATTTTTTTTCCTTTTTGATGTCTGTGAGCTCTAGCTTGGTCAACCTGCCTTCATTTTTGGAGGTTCTTTCTTCATTGGCAGAGGTTCTATTTTCTACTGAAGTTAATCTATTATTAAATTCTTGCATGGTCCCTTTCATGTCATTGACTACAGATTTGAGGTCTATAACTTCCTTTTTGAGAGAATCTATTACTGTAATAATCGAGTCTTTCAAATCTTGGATTTTCTCCATTATTCCCTTCATTATCTCTTCTTTTAAGCGGTGATCCTTTTTATTGTCAGCTCATTGATATATTGTTCTAGATTTTCATCCCAGTCCCTGGCCATAGCCCCCTTATCAGGGAAGTTTTGGGATTGTTGTGAACCTCTTCGAGTTTGATTTCTCATGCTTGAAGAGATTCTTCTCTCTTATTTACCAGGTGAAACTTTTGTGGGAGCACTACAGGTTCTGTGGTTCTTTTTCCTGTCTTCTGCCTTAAGGACTAAGCTTTTGGGTTGGGAGATCCATCCCAACCCTTATTTGAAATGGGGTTTAGTCAGGAGAGTTGATTTCAAAAGACAACCCCTTTTACTCTGAACTATTTGTTACCCTTACAGAATTCCAGCACCTCATGCGTTAGTAGCAAATTAACAATATGTATAACCAAAGCTTACAATAAACAGTAGTAAATTAGTTATTTAGCAACCACTATAATGGACTATGAAATTCTGCCTTTGCAACTAGTGTAAGTAATAATCAACACTTTTGGTGATACTAGAATAATACTATTACATATGACAGAATTCAGGAACAAATACATGTTACTCAGATTAACAATTACCACAGTAATATTTGCACAGTGTTAATAATGGGGGGTTAAAGTGAGTTAATTAATTTGGAGTCAGAAGGGGGGGTAATGCCGGTAAAATTAAGAGAGAGGTTTATGTATACCAATTATGTACACTGAGAAAGTGGAGGAGTTAAAAATTTGCTGTAGAAAGAACAAGACAATGCTAAGGGGAAAACATTTGAAGAGAAAAGGAAATTGAACAGAAAAAAATTTTACTAACTTTGAAATAAAGCAGGAAAGAAAGAAGTAGAAAAGAAGGTACAGATCCGAGGAGAAGCTAGGATAGCTGTGGCCTAATATAGGAAGGGTAAAAGGGTTATTGGCAAGATTTGGGTTATTGCTAAAATTTAAGGGAAGACGTGTTCCCTGAGAATTATGCTTTTCAGGCATAAAATATTTCAATTACTTTATGCACTGACCAGAGTTCTTCTTCTCAAGAATGAGAACAGGGCTAGGACGGATGGGTAAGAGTGAGTCTGAAATATGCTAAATAGGAAAAAAAGGAAAAGAGAAAGAAACCTTAAAAACAGGCTACCAAACTAAGAAGAACTACTATTTTTAATTTTCCCTCTAACAGGAGAGATGAAAAAGAAAAGAAAAGGGAAAAAATTAAAAATTAAAAAAAAAGGGGAAGAATAGGGATTAACTGCTCTTCAACGTTAGCATAACAGAGAAGTAAAAACCGCTAGTTTTTATATATTGGAGAACCAGTAAACTCCACCAGATATCGCCTTGGTACACACCTAGAAAATGAAGTTGAATAAGAAAAAAAAAAGGGGGGGTGGAGGAAAAAAATACTTAATAGGAAAACCCTGGAAGTATCGATATTATAAGTGTCTCTGGTCCTTTCAGGGAATGGATCTTCTATTTCTGGCTGGATATGACCAGTTTTAACTTTTTTTGAAGCTGGATTCAGGGGATCTCAAAATACTGTTGAGAAGCCAGAGATATCCTGATCAGTCATGGGGGTGCAGGGGAAGCCTTTTATCTTCAGGTAGCCATCTTGCAATTGCCCTGTGACTCTCGAGATACCCATTTTAAATAATCGGGGATGTTCTTTATGACATTCGTTTGTATTTCAATTTCTTCTTGTATCCCAATTACTATTACTATTGTCTCTTCTGAATCATTCCAGACATTTTGCAAATTCTAAAATTCTACTCGTGTTCTGTGAGGTTTTTTTTTTTTTCTTTTTTCTTTTGGACATCTGTATGTACATTCAGGCTTGCTCAGCCTATCTTTATTGTTGGAAGTTCTTTCTTCAAGAGCTGAGGTTCCATTTTCTATAGAAATTACCCTATTGTTAAATTCTTCCATTGTTCCTTTGATGTGATTGACTGAAGATTTTATCTCCCTTACTTTCTTTTTAAGTATGTCTATCTTTGATAATAGAGTTTTTCATGTCTTGAGTTTTCTCACTTAATTCCTTCAGTAAATTTCTTCTAGTTCACTGTTCCTTTTAGTAATCAGTATGTTGATAATCTTTTCTAGGTTTTCATCCAACTCCCTGTCCGTGATTCCTTGGTAAGGGACTTGAGATGAACCCTTTCTAGTTTGATTACATGTCTTTAAAGTCTTCTTTCAGATCTTTGTACTGAGGTTCCCTGTGTGGAAGCAAGGCAGGTTTCAGGGTGCTTCTTCCTTGCAGGTTAAAGTGTCAGAAATTGCTTCTCTGATGACTGTCTTCTCCCAGAAAGTTGCTTCTGCCTGGAACCTTGTTTTGCTACACCTCTTGTATCTATGCTTCAGAACTCACATCCATAACCTGGCTGGATTGCAGGACAGTCACCTGGGTTTTTGAAACTAGGCAGTCAGGGTGTCTATATGTGTCCTGGGATCCCAGAGTCATTGGACAGACCAGAACAGACCTGCCTATGCAGTGAACTGTGGCCTGGGTTAATTGGTGGTGGGGAACAGTCCAATATAACTGGGCCTGGCAGATATGCATGATGGTTGGGTAGGGTCCAAGTACAGGAAACATGGTGTGTCCTGTGTGCCTGCTGAGCCCAAGACCAGAGTCCTTGGCCCATGCAGTGGCAGGGTGAGCTCTGGGTGCAGATTCCTTGGGGTGTCCTGAAAGCCTTCCAGGGTCAGGGCCAGAGTATTTTTATATTTTGATAACTGCTACTCTGACTGGAGTGAGATGAAACGTTAATGTAGCATTGATTTGCATTTCCCTATTTGCTAGTGTTGAACATTTTGTTCATTTATTTGTTGACCATTCATATTTGTTCTTTTCAAATGTGCTTGCTTCTTTCTTTTTCTTTCTTTTCTTTTCTTTTTTTTAAGAGAGAAGGACAGTGAATGAGAGACAGAGAGAATCAATTTTATTTAGTTTTGCATTGCTACAACACTTAGTTGATTGCATGGTGCTGGGGTTTGAACCCATGTACTTGCACATGCCAGGAAATCACTGTAACTGCCCAGCCACCACTCCAGCCTGCCTGTTTATTTCTTTTGCCTACTTATTGATAGGGTTATTTGGATTTTTTTGGTGCTAAATTTTTTTTACTTCTTTGTATATTTTAGATATTCGTGTTCTGTGGAGTTGGTGGTAAAGATCTTCTCCCACTCTGTAGGCTCTCTCTTCATGTTCTTGTTTACTTCACTGTGGAAAAAGTTTTTAATTTGATTTTTCCTACTTACTAATTTTTTTATTTTATTTCTTGCACTTTGGGAGTTTTGTTAAGGAAGTCAGTTCCCATGCCAACATGCTGGAGTATTAGGCCTATATTTTCTTAAGGTGCAAGATCTCTAGTCTAATTTCTAGGTCTTTGATCCACTTTGCTTTCACTTTTGTGCAGGTGAGAGATAGTGGTTAAATTTCATTCTTCTAACTATAGATTTTAAGTTTTCATAGCACTATTTGTTAAAAAAGTTATTGTTTTTTCAACAAATGTTTTCGGTACCTTTGTCTAGTATAAGATTATTATACTTGTGTGGGTTTGTCTCTGTGTTTTCTATTCTATTTCTTTAGAGACCATCTCATTTTAACAATTATAGTATGCCTCTGGTTTTATGCTTTGTTTTCTTTAATTTGTTTTATAAGTTTCTGAGGGCTTCTTTTGTACATAATCGATTACATCACCCAAGAAATGCTTATAAATAGAAATACTGATTACATTTAATTTAGTAACAAGATTTTTTAAAGATTTTTTAAGGTAGAGTGACCGAGAGGAGAGAGAAAATCAATTTTTAGTTTTTCACGTGCCCTTTAGTTGCTCTGACACTTTGTTGTGTACATGGTGCCTGGGTTTGAAACCATGTATTTGCACATGGCAGGCAAGCACCATAACCATCAATCCAGCACTCCAGTCCCCACCTTAGTAACAAGTTTTAATCATGTTTCAGGACAAGACATATAAATAAAGAGATTGTGATGAAAATTTTGCTTACTTTGAACCAACAACCTACAACAACACTCACCTACAAGATATCAAAGCTGACTATTGTGTTTTATCATTGGTGCAATTAATTGGCTAAAGCTTCTAAATTATTATTTGAACAACCCTAATATTATAAATTATTGATGTGCATAAAATGAAGAACTCTTAATGATCAAGGAATAATGGAATTCATTTTGTCCAACTATATAAGGATCAATGTACTTGTTCCTTCCTTGCCAGGATACAAATTTTTAATGCTTAATTAGTACAACCTTCATGAACTCTCACTTTCTTACACTTAAAAACTGACTTTTTGCCCTCTGCAGACTTCTTAGCAAGTTTCTTTAATAGTGAGTACACTGTTTTATGCAATTAATAGACTCAACTTTGTAAAAAAAAATTGCTCTGGTAATTTGTCTAATTCATTGTTAGAATATAACTGAAAATACGTTAAAAAAGTAATGATATCATTACTAATAAGATGTATTTAACATTTATAGCTTATTACCTTTAATACCATTTTTATAAAAAATGCTAGCATTGAACTCTAGCCCACTTAATGAACTATTAGTAGATTGTGGCCTGCAATATAAAAAGCACAATTTTTTTTTTTTTTTACTTCTTGTTCAAGTTCTATGGTCACACTCGTATTTGAATAAGCTCCAAAATCTGGAAGCTTTATAATCTTAAAAGAACGTACTTATGACTGTAAACTTATTTCATCATAGGTAATATTTGTATACTGTAGAATTTTTATACTGAATAATGTATGTTCACCTCATGAAGTATGTTCTAGATTATTTCAGAAAATTTGCATAGATTGTGATGCAGTGCCTAGAGCTTAAGACATAAAACTTTGCTCATGATTATCATCATAGAGTCACCATCAATGTAATTATTATAATTACTATTGATAATACATTTTGATGTTATTATATAAATAATATCATTAACTAGAAATTACATTTCCCTATGAAATAATACATATATCACAAAATGATTACTTCAAAGAGATTTAAGTTATATTTTTTTCATATTAGAATTACATTAGATGTTGATAATATAATAGGATGGTTAAACTTAATGTTTTTTAAATTTATTATGGTTTGAAATTGATATACATTCAGTAGAAATCATATTTTAAATTTTTTGTGAGGTACTAGGGATTTAACCTAGGAATGCTTAGCTACTGAGCATGTCAAGCCAGTTTTTGTTATTGTGTTTTTATTATTGTTTTCTTTGGAGACAGGGTCCCTCTAAGTTGCTGAGGGCCTCAATTAGGTGCTAAAGCTAACTTTGAATTTGTGATCCTCCTGCCCCAGTCTCCTGAGCTGCTGAAATAATAAGCATTCTCCACCGTGCGTGGTCATATTTTGAATTTTGATCTTTTTCTAGGCTACTGATAAGCATCACTAGTATCTAACTTCACAGTTACAACAGTATAAAGACAAATACCCAATATCCTGCGCAAAGGCCCAATACACTGCAGTATACTACATTGTTAAAATATGGTTTTTAGTAGGTTATGTGATATCATGAAATATGATTTATACTTTTCAATTTAAAATGGGAATATCAAGACATAACTCCATGCTAAGTAGAAATTGTAGTCTAACTTAAGAAACACATTAAATTTTTGAAAAAGATCATGTATAGTTTTCAGCAATGTTTCCAAACAAAAAACCATAACAACTGTTTTATTTTGTTAAATATTATTTAATATGATATTTTACAAATATTTCAACCCTGAATAAATTGATTTTGGCATTGTAATTTATCCATCGTAACAGATTTCTTTCAAATAATACAGTTGTGGTTTTTTGTTTCATTTTTTCTTTTTGGTGATGGTGTTAGGCTTAAGACTGTTTAGTGGATTTCAGATGCACTAGTAGCTTTAATTATCTGCAAACTCTAAAGCTTTCTTTATTTTATGTACTTATTTTATAGTTTAAAGGTTAATGAAATGTTCCTTCCACAGATTCAAAGAATTAAAAGCACTCTCAGCTATGCTTTTTATTGTTGTGAAATAGCAAAGTTTCTAAAACAATCTATTACATCATCATTTTATCTTACTCTGTATTTTAAAAAGAATCTTTATCAATTTAATTTCATTTGTGCACATTTATTGTACATTATGAGTGTCTATATACATTGTAAAATCTATTTGATATTTTTCACTCAAGTAGAAGTTAACTTTGTAAATGGTTATAAACTCACAATAAAACATTAAAATTTGAAATATCTTTTAGGGGCCACTCAAGAACTAAGAATGATAACAGCCTAGTAAGTATAATAACTGTATTTTAATTCAGAAACAGGAACTAATCAGATAAATTACAACATAGAGAACTTTTATAAAGTTTTGATGTTGGACCCACTTAGTTCTAGGCAACTATTCCAATCTTTGTAACAGTTTAAATATATTAATGCATGGTTCTTTCACTTACATGATATAAAATCATTATAATTTTATTACTTAAATAGTAATAAAATATTTAAGCATATTTGTTTTAAGAATTTTAAAACCCCCTTTATACAGTCTTTTATTTTTTGTTTTTTATTTATTTACTCTTTGTAACCAAAGTCCAAAGGAAAATTTCCCATTCATATTGGGAAGAGGAAAAAAATGCACACTTTGAAAATTGCTATTTGATAAGGTAGTAAAAGTTCTATTTGGAGCAACTCAGCAAAGAAAATAAACATGATATATAAAATGAAATAAAATTTTAACTCTTCACAAATGATAAGACCCTTTGTGTGGACTGATCCTCCAAAGTTTTAGTCAGCTTTTTCACTGTTGTGAATAAAGGTCCTGACAAGAATAATTTTAGGAAGAAAAGTTTATTTAGGGGCTCGTGATTTCAGAGATTCCAGCCTTGGAAGGCTGAGACTTTTCTGCAGGACTGGAGGTAGGTCTGAACAACATGGTTATAAGTGTGGGTACAGGGAGTAGAAAGCTGAATGTGTCACATTAGGAAGCAGAACAGAGAGAGAGAGAAACTCCATGCCAGATACAGAATGTATACCCCAAAGCCATGACCCAAATGACCAATCTCCTCCAGCCACACCCTATCAAACTACAGCTGCCAGTTAATCCCACTAACTGGGTCTAGACTTTTATTGTTTTTTATCCAGAAATCTATTTGTTGAACAGTCAAACAAGCTTGTAATGAAATAATATATATATATATATATATATATATATATATATATATATATATAAAATGAAAATTAGATTTACCCCCAAGAGCTTCCCCCAAAATTATCCACCCTTATCTTTCCTCCACCTCCTTCCCAATACAACTGTATACATGCCTTAGGTTGTATGACATTACACCTTATCCAGATTTAAAACATGATAATAGACCTCCTTTCTCAATGGTCATGGTCTAGCTCTAGCCTCCAGAGATAAGTGAAGACATTTGACCCATGGTTCTCTGGGTTATGCTGATTTCACTCAGCATACTTTCTTCCATAGCTATCCATTTGCCTTCAAAGGCTGCAATATCATTGTTTCCAATTGCTGAGTAAAACTCCGTGGTATATATGTACCACAGTTTTTGGATCCATTCATCCAGTGAGGGACATCTGGTTTGCTTCCATAATTTAGCTCTTGCAATTTGAGCTGCAATGAACATCAATATTGCTGTGTCACTATAGTGTGCTGATTCCAAAGCCCCTGGTAAAATACCCAGGAGAGGAATAGCAGGATCATATGGTCTTCTCATCCCTAGTTTTTTGAAGATTCTCCACACTGTTTTCCAGAGGGGCTGTACCAGTCTGCAGTTCCACCAATGGTGTGCTAGTGTGCCTATCTCTCCACAAATCTTCCAACATTTATTATTGTTTATCTTCTTCATTTTTGCCAATCTGACTGGCATGAGGTGATATTTTATTGTAGTTTTCATTTGCATTTCTCTGATTACTAGAGATTTAGAGCACTTTCTCATGTATTCATTGGCTTGATCAATGTCCTCTGTTGAGAAGTTTCTATTTAGCTCTTTGGCCCATTTATTGATTGGGTTGTTTATGTTTTTGCAGTTGAGGTTTTTGAGGATTTTGTAGATTCTGGATATGAGGCCCCTGTCAGAGAGATCACAGTCCATCAACCTTCCTGAATTGTCACACATTAGTCTTGGAGGGAGACCTCACATTCAAAAAATAACATTGCATCCATGACCACCAAAATTTCATCACAATCCATTTTCAAGAGTCCCCATAGTCTCAACAGTTCCATAACTGCCCAAAATTCCAATTAAAGAATTCTATGAGATTCAAGGCAAACTCAATGTGAACCCCTATAAAAAAACAAATCAAGGGCTGGAACGGTGGTTCAGTGTTTCAAGCACTTGCTTGGCATGTGCAAGGAATGGGATTTAAGCCCCAGCACCACATACACAACTTGGTGTCAGAGAAAAAAAAGCCAGATTAAAAAAAATTATTATTTTTCTTTCTTCCTCTCTCTCCCTCTCTCTTTAAAGCAAGCAAGAAAGCAAGCAAACAAACAAACAAAAACAAGTCAAATCATATATGTCCAAAATATAAAGGCACATAGTAAATATTTCCAATCAGGCAAATAGGGGTATAGAAAGAAGGGATGGGACCAAAAGAAGTCTGAAATCCATCTGGGCAAAAGAGTTCTCAAGTTCCATTTCTGGCATCTGGATCTTGTGGCATCATGTTGTTCTCTAGGAGAATCATGTGTAGCTCCACCCCTATGTCCTTGATGGTTGTAGTCCTCATGGCCTATCTGTTGGCTTGTCTCTGCTTTCCTTGGCTAAGTTTCCATGTGTTTAGAATTTCTTAATCTCAGTGGTCTCTATTGTAGCTTCTGCTTCTTCCTCATATTTCCACACATCACCCTCTCAGTGGACCCCAAACTGAGGGGCTGCCTATATGGACCCCACCCATGGGCACTTTGCCTGGCCTCCAAGGCCTTCCTTCGAAATCTCTGTGGAAGGCTCTGTGATCCCCTAATACCAGCATAGTGCAACCCTGGAGAAACAGCACAACATGGTTGCTGCCAAGGCATGCTGCCATCTTGAGCAGTAGCCAAACTTCAAGAACCTTGGCTTCAGTGGCCTTTTAATGACTGTGTGGTTGATCATGTTGAGCAACCTTCTCAGGCAACTTTGTGCAAGTGGGATGCCCAAATAGTCTCTTCTCAAAGGAACTTTTACTCCCTTGAGGCTGAGATGGGTTTGATCTTGCCAATTCCTGTAATGCCCTCAATCTATTTTTCTTATTGCCTTTAGGCAAAGTCTTTAGCAGTTCTTTAGTGGTGGTAATATCTTTAATAACTACAACTTCTTTAGCCCCAGTTTTATGCCAACCTTTCAAGTCCAAGGTTTTCAAATCTTTCTACTTTGCTTTCTGCTCCTGAATATCATACTACATTTGGCTAAAAGCTACCAGCAGGAATATGCATGTCACCACCTAAATATTAGGTTGCCTAGAATTTCTTCTACCATATGAAAAGTCCATTGCCATTAAAATCAAGCTCAGGGAGTCTCTGGACATAAGCAAAATAGAAACAACTTCTTAGCCAGAACATAACATGAATGGCTCCTAGTCCAGTTTCCAATAGAGTCCTACTTCTCTGAAACCTCTTGAATCTCATCCTGATTGTCCAGAATCCTATCAGCACTCTGGTTTTCTGTGCTCCCATCGGAAGCACCTCTTAAGCTAACCTTAGAACAATCTAAAGCATCTCCAGCATGAACTATGAAACATATCAAAATTCATCCCTCAAATTCCAAAATGCTGCAAAAGCTTCTAGACCACATGGGCAGATTAGTCATACAGTGATCCCACTCCTGGTACCAATTTCTGTTTTAGTCAGCTTTTTCACTGTTGTGACTAAAGGGCCTGACAAGAACATGTTAAGAGGAAACATTTATTTAGTGTTGTATGGTTTCAGAGGTTCTATCCATAGAAGGTCAACTCCTTTTTTCAGGGATTGAGGTGAGGCTAAACATCTTGGTAGCAGACATAGCTTTGGAGAAACAAGCAGTTCACGTCATCATATCAGTAAGCAGAGCAGGGAGAGAAACTCCATGCCAGATACAGAATATATGCCCCAGGGGTTGGGGATTTAGCTCAATGGCAGAGCACTTGCCTAGCATGCGCAAGACCCTGAGTTCAGTCCTCAGCTATGAAACAAAACAAAACAAAACAAAGCAAAACAGAATATATGCCCCAAAGGCATGCCCCCAATATCTTACCTCCTCCAGCCACACCCTGCTAGCCTAAAGTTGTCAATAAATCCATGTAAGAGAAATAACTTACTGATTGGGTTAAGGCTTTTATAAATCAATCACTTCATCTCAGCCTTTTGGAAATATCACACATGAGCTTTTGAGGAACAATTCACATTCACACCATAACACCCAATATCCACAAATCACTAAGAAACAAATTCAGTAAAGATGTAGGGATCAAGATGTATTTATAGATATCTACAAGAATCTGAAAAGGGAAATTAGAAAGTAATTGCATTTATAATACCATCTAATATATTGAAATGCTTAGAAACAAATTTAAGACAGGAAGTGAAAGAATTTTCCACTGAAAAGGCCACATAGCTGTTGAAACAAATAAAAAACCTAAATAATTGGTAAGACACCCCATACGTTGGAGACTAAGGTCAACATGATGCCTAGGCAGATGTCAGAAAGTGGTAAACAACTCTAAGAGGCCCAGCGGCTTGTAATTAGTAACCTGCCTGACCGCATTACTAAGCTATTTGGCCACTCATTTGTTACAATTGGATAAATGTGTTTGCACTGTACCCCTATTGGTTGTTGTAATAGATAAATAAAGAGAGTAGCGACTAGTCAGGTTAGAAGCAGCTACGAAGCAGCAGCAGCAGCAGAGATGGTGCAGAGATCAGCAACGGTAGAAGAACCCTCCTATGCACGTAGTAGCCTCAGCTGCAGAAATAGGGACTCTAGTACAGCATAGAAACAGGGATTCTAATATGTGAATAGCCTTGACTCTAAAAAGAATGTTTTAAAGGCCTTGCCTCTAAAAGAGGGAAGGCGGGAAGTGCTTGGAGGCCTTTAGCCGCAGTAAAGGGAGAAATAAAGTGCTTGGAGAACTCAGGGCCAGTGGGTCTATTTTAATCTCAGTCAACTGTCAAGTAAGAGCTGTGCAGTTCCTGCCAGCTGGGAATGGACACCATACACACAGGAAAGGATACTTAATAGTTTAAGATATCAATATACTCAACATGATATGAAGATTCAACTCAATGCATATCAAAATTGCAACAATCATTTCTCTAAACATATAAAAAGTTGATCCTCAAATTATGTGAAATCCAAGGTTACTCAAACAGTCAAAATAATATTGGAAAGGAAGATAAAGAGAACTTACACTTCATAACTTTTAAATATTATGAAGTAACATCAGTCAAAACCATTTGGTAGATACTTGCATATTGATGAAGTAAATTCAGAAGAATTGATGATCCGGAAACAAATCTATGTGTTTATCCATTTTTTATTTTTGAAGCGGCATATAAACAAATGCACTGAATGGGAAAGGAACTATATTTTTGCCAAATTGTGTTGGCACACCTGTATTTACAATGCAAAAATTGAAGTTGGACTCCAACTTAATACCGTGTAAAACATTAACTAAAAGTGAATTGACAACATAAATGTAATATCTAACTGAAATTTCTGGAAGAAAATATAGGGATAAGAATTCTTGTCTTAAGATTTGGTGATAGAGTCTTGGATATGATAGCAAAGTTTGAGCAAAACAGAGGGAAAAAAAGATAAATTAGAATTCATCAAAATTAAAATATTTTGTGCATAAAAAGATACTATTATGATAGTAAAAAAACATTTTAAGCATGGTAAAAATATCTTTAAATCACATAGCTCACAAAGATTTGATATCCAGAATAATCAAAGTATTCATAAGACTCAAAAAAATTATAAATGACTCAGATTAATATAACCAAAAGACCTGTATGTACTTTATCCAAAGATGATATACAGTAACCAATAAACACATGAGAATACGCTCACATGGTTTTTCATCAGGGCCATTGTTGTCATGGTTTGAATGTGAGGGGTCTTCCAAAAGTTCATCTGTGAAAATGCAGAAATGCCAAAGTGAAATGACTGTGTTATAAATGTCCTAACACAATTAGTGAGTTAATCCCATGAAAGAGATATCTGGCAACCGTAAACTGGTAGGATGTGGCAGGAGAAGGTGGGTTATTGAGAGCATGTCTTTGGGTTACATATTTTGTACATGGCCTGGTGTTTCAATGCTCTGCTTCATGATGACTTCAGCTGCTTTCCTCCACCACACTTGTCTGCCATGATGTTCTGCAACACCTAGAGTCTGGAGGAATGGAGATGGCTATCTGGACTAAGACCTCTGAAACTATGAACCCTCAAAATAAACCTCTCCTCCTAAAATTGTTCTTTTTGGGTTCTTTATTCACAGCAGCACGAAAAGCTGATTAAAACAGCAATGAAAACCAATATAGCAATTAGATCCCTTCATACTCACTATGATGGCAGTAATTTTTTTTAAAAAAAAGAAGTACTGGGGGAAATTGGAATATTTGCACAATGCTGATAGCTATTTAAAGAGTTATAGTACCATAGAAATTTATCCAAATGATAAATACAGAATTACTATGTGATCTAAGGAATTCTTTTCCTATATATATACCCAAAGAATTGTAAACAGAGGTATGGATGCTTGTATGACACTGCTAATTGTGGCTTTATTAATATGAGTCAAAAAGTGAAAATAATCCAAAGGTCCACCAACGAATGAATAGATGAACAAAAAATGGTGCATATACAGTCACAAAATGATATTTTGATATGTGCCACAATATGAATAAACCTTCAAAATATTATGCCAAGTAAAATAACACAGGGACAAGAGGAAAAATATTTTGTGATAGACTATATGGAATGGGTAAATTCATGAAGAGAGAAATAGAGTTTCCAGATGCTGGGTGGAAATTATAAATATTATTTAATTATTATGGATTTTCTATTTGAGATAATAAAAATTTCCTGGAAAAAGATAATGGTAAGGGTTTCCCAACACTGAGAATGCAATTATGTCCTCTGACCAGTACACTTTAAAATGTTTAAAGCAGAAAACTCTATTCTATATATAATTAACCATGATAAAATATAAAATTCTAAAAAGTACCAGTCTATATAAATTTTTCAATAATAAATGCTCAACAAATAGCAACATTAATCTTTTGAAAGGAATCATTATTTTACCATTTAGATTTAGCATGCAAGTATACCAACCTGCTTTATAACACTGTAGTATTGTCTTTGAAATTATTTATAATTTATTCCTAAGTAAAAGTGTGTATCTACCTATAACTGATGTCCTTATTACATATTTAAGTAGAGGGTGTATAGTAGAAGATTTAAATGTCTTAGAGACTTTGAAGGAGAAACTAAATGGAGTAGGAAGGAATAAAGAACAGAATTAATGAAAGACAAAATAGATAACCTAATACGTTGATTACTAGTATAAGAAACAGCCACTTTGTTATAACTGATACTACCCAAATGTAAAAGGTTTTTTTATATATTTGATTTTCAGAAACATTGAGTACTTGTCTTACTGAAAAGAAAGAAATGCATTTTGAAGTACAAAATCTTTAAAAATGTTGAAATTGAGATTAGTTAACTAAATATGTTACCTAGAATTGAAGTAACAAAGAATTACTTAAATGTTATGATACTCATTTCATACTGGGAATAATGTGTTCTAGTAATTTATACAGAAGGATATCAGATACCTTCATTCTTCAGATTTTTTTTTCATTAGAATAATGAAAAAGAATCTATTTAAGCTATGAG
>PVKS010039281.1:0-17386 GCA_004027875.1 Aplodontia rufa | reverse complement strand
GGAGCTGCAGACTGGTTCAGCCCCTCTGGAAAGCAGTGTGGAGAATCCTCAAAAAACTAGGGATGAACCCACCATATGATCCTGCTGTTCCTCTACTGGGAATGTTTCCAGAGGACTTAGAATCAGCACATTACAGTGACACAGCAAAATCTATGTTCATAGCAGCTCAATTTACAACAGCTAAAATATGGAAACAACCCAGATGTCCCTCACTGGATAAATGGATCAAAAAACTGTAGTACATATATACCATGGAGTTTTACTCAGCAATTAGAAACAATGATATTGCAGCCTTTGAAGGTAAATGGATGGCGATGGAAGAAATCATGCTGAGTGAAGTCAGCACAATCCAGAGAACCAAGAGTGGAATGTCTCCACTCATCTGTGGAGGCTGAAGCTAGACCCTGACTGCTGTGAAAGGTGGTCAATTCTCATGTATTAAACCCTAAAAAGGTGTAGTGATATACAACCTTATGCATTCATAGAGATGTATTAGGAAGGAAAGCGGTGGGGGGGAGGGACAAGGGTGGATAATTAGGGGGTAAATCTAATTTTCAGAATATAAATATATTATATTGTTTCATTGGAAGCATGTTTGATTGTTCAACAAATAAATTTCTTTAAAAAATAATGCTATCTTGGAGGAAAACCTTTTCTCATAAAGGGTTGATGTCCATGTCACTACTCAACTAAAAACAGAACTGTAAATGATATTTGGAAACTGCAGAATTTTTTTAAAGTGACAACTTAAACTATGATACATAAAACCTGCCATGATATATACTCTTCATGTGTTTTATGGCCTGTCCCGGACCTCCCAAGCATAAAACAGACTTGTGTCACCCCATGTTTTTCCCATATTTTTACATTTTAATCATACTTAGTGGGGGTTTGTTATTATGTATTCAGATACACACACAATATAACAAAATAATATGGTCAATATTGTTCCCCAGTATTTCTCTTCTCCCTCCGTTCCTGTCTCCTCCTGGTTCCCTACCTCTGTTATACTGATCTCCCTTACATTTTCATGAGATTCACTCCCAATACCCTTCTTTTCCTTTTTAATCTTTAGTTTTCAACATGAAATGAAGTATACAATCATTGACTTTCTGAATTTGTTTTATTCAGCTTAAATTAATCCCTCAAGTTCCATCCATTTTCCTGAAAAGTGTCTCTCCATTTTAATTCTTACACACACACACACTTTTTAAAAGATAAAGTCCTACAAGAATAAAAATCTGAATAGGAAATAGAAAGCGCCTAACTTCTGAAAGCAGAAGAAGTGGCATTTTAACTAAACAAACTCCCCCAAAAATATAAATATTAAGGCAAAGGTAGAGAAAGGCAGGAAGTATAACAATTTGCTCTACAGAAATTCAAAAATCTCAGGAATCCTGGCCCCAGATACCTCAGTAAGTGAAATAACATGCAGGGTTAATTCTAAGAAGTTGAAAGTCTCTTAAAGCAATAACTTCACCTTCTCAACCAGCAGAAGGTTGGAGATTTGTTCAGTATAGAGAGTAAAAAAACAGAAGATCACTAGGTGAGACCCGGGATGCCATTAATAAACACAGATCACATCAAAGTTTCCTACATAGGACATCTCGCATACCCAACCTTCTTCCCTTGCTTGGTATGCAGAATGCCTGGCTTAATTCCAAGATTTGTCCTGTAAGCAGATCAACCTAGATTTCTCAGAAATACGACTCATCCAAAGAAAACTTAGAGACTAACTTAAATGATGCTTCAACAAATCAGTGTAGCTAAATCCTTGTGATGAAGCCCAGTTTCAAGCCTTGGTCAATCAGCTTTTTAGTGCTCCAATCTCAACCATCAACAGAAAGCCCAAAATCTCTAGAAACTGGAGGAAGACTCTCACCTTCAGAACAGAGAAAAACAAGAAAATAATAAGTATCTTGGAGAACATTCAGACTGTGTCTTTGTGAAGAGATTAAACTCTTTAAAATTTTATCATTAATATCCACAAAGAAATAAGAAAATACATTGCATTCATGAAAAAAAAAAACATGGCAGAAAAGGAGGAGCAGGAGGAAGAAAATAGGGGGAAGGGGAGGAAAATTTTTTTAGAGATTAAGAGTAAAATACATATTTCAAACAAATTTTAAAAAGAGTAAAATACAATGGTTAAAAATTAGAAATTTTAAAAGAGGATTAATTTAAAACTAAAATCTAGGGCTGGGGGTGTGGCTCGTTGGAAGAACTGTTGCCCAGCATGCACAAGACCCTGAGTTCAGTCCCCAGTACTGCAAATAAATAAATAAATGCTAAGATTTAGATCTTCCAAAATTTAAGGCAAGAATACAAGAGGCATAACATCAGGGATAGAAGTTTAAAAAGTTAAAAAAGGGGCTGGAGCGGTGGCTCAGTGGTTTCAGCGCTTGCCTGGCAAGCATGAGGACCCAGGTTCAAACCCCAGTACCACATACACAACTGAGTGTTGGAGCAACTAAGGCCATGTGAAAAACTAAAGAAAGTTGTATCTCTCTTCCTCTGTCTCTCTCACTGTCCCTCTCTCTTTATAAAAATAAAAATAAAAAAATTAAAAATTAAAAAAAATATAAAGTTAAAAAAGGAAGTTCAGGCTAACAGAAAACTTTTTCCAGTCCAAGAGAAAAAAAAAAATAAGAAAGAAAAAAAGAAAAGAATTAAATAATGAGAAATGAAAACAAAGCCCAGAATCAAAGATCATGAATTCTAGATGAAAGGTTACTTTGATGTCCTATACAATGAAGTGATACAGACTCAAAGAAGAGAACACTGTAGAGAAAATTTCAATACTGGGCAGAAAGAGAAAATTAAGATTCTAGAGCTGGTACCAGATTTCTTTATAGCAACATAATAGATGTATCTTCTGAGACATTTTGTAGATGTTTCCTTAAGCAAATGGGCTATTTCTCCAGAACTTACAGTAGGATTGAGCATCATCATGTTCAATTTTCAAGATAATGTCAAATCGATCTCCATTCTTTGTATCAAATCATACTCTTTCTTTTTCTATTTTTTTTCTCTTTGTACCAGGGATTGAACCCAGGGGTACTTAACCACTGAATTACATCCCCAAGTCTTTTTATTTTTTATTTTGAGACAAGAACTATCTCAGTTGCTTAGGGTCTCACTAAGTTACTGAGGCTGGCTTTGAACCTGTGACCTTCCTGACTCAGCCTCCTGAACTGGGATTATAGGAGTGCACCATCATGCATGGTTCAATTCATACTCTTACCATATGTCCCAGGGACCCAATTGTTCAATATCCTGGCCAAAATTAGCTATTATGATACTATGACCATTTACAAATGAATTGGATATATCATGTCATTTCACTGAATATTAAACATTTTTTACTGATTATTATGAAGTTTAAATAATTTTATATATTATTAGCCATTCATATTTCATCTATAATGTACTTCTTAGTGCTTTTAGTATATTTTATTAGATTATTTCCTCTAGTATGAAATTTTCACATATTTTCTTCATTTTTATTGATCTACAGATTTATTTGATTATTTCATATATTCAGGATCATAGTGCTTCAGTTCTATGTATAACAAAAAGAATATTATCCCTGTCTATATTTAAATTTGTTTCTTTATTGCTTTATTTTAGAGAAAGAAAGGGACAGTGAGAGAGAAAGAGAGAATCAATTTTCTTTAGTTTTTCATGTAACTTTCGTTGCTATGACACTTCATTGTGTATGTAAAACTGGGGTTCGAACCCGTGTCCTTTGTGCATGCCAGGCAAGTGCCATAACCACTGAGCCATTGTTCCAGCCCCTTTATTGCATTTTTTTAAAATAAAGAACTCTTAATTTTAATGGAACCAAATTTATTGAGTTTTTGTGTGGGTTTTATTACCTATATGTTATTTTAGAAATACTTTCTTATTCAAAGGCCAAAGTGAAATTATTCTATAGTTTTTGAGTTTCCCTTTTATTTTTAAAATCATTAATATATGCAATAGTTGTACTCCTACACACATACACAGAGAGAGGGAAAGAAAGAAGGAGAGTGAATTTTATAGATTAGGGTGTATTTTCTCCACTCAGATACAGTTCTACCTCAGCAGTGATCAAGTATCCTCACAATCATTGGGCTAATTGTAGACCATCTATCAATTTTGTGTGTGTGTCTGTTGGTCTATCCTGTGCCAGCACCACTCTTATTTTTTTCAACATATAAAACATCTTACTGTTTGTTAGGATATACTTCCTACTTCATTCCATCTGAAGAGTTTTTCTCATCAATGGGTTTTCATGCTTTCGTATTCCAAATTTTCCCAGTTCCTTATAACTCTGTAGAACTTTTATAAGTAAATAAAATTTGTACTTTCAGAGCTACTTTGGGCTCACAGAAAAATTGTGGAGCACAGAGAGTTCTCATATATCCTCTGTCCCCACAAAAACACAACCAAGCTCACTTACTAACACACCCATCCAGAGTAGTATATTATTATAATCTATGAGCCTACATTGATACATCATTATTCAAAGTCCATAGTGTACGTTAATATTTACTCTCGCTGTATATTCCGAATTTTGACAAATGTGCAATTACACGTACAGTATGATATAGAATGGCTTCGCTTCCCTAATAATCATTTGTGCTCCATTTAACCCTTCTTCCGTTCCCTTGCCCTTGATACTCATGGACCTTTTCACTCTCTCCACACCTTGCCTTTCTCGCCTTTACCAGAGTTGGAATCATACAGTCATGGGGGCTTTCCAGATAGGCTTTGTTTACCTAGTTGTATGAATCTAAGCTTTCTCTGTGTCTTTTCGTGATCCGATCATTTCCTTTTAGCATGGAATAATATCCATTGTCTGGATGCACCACAGTTCTTTCATTCCTTCGCCCACAGTAAAATTTCTTGCTTGCTTCCAAGTTTTAGCAACCATGAGTAAACCTACTCTAAACTTTCATATGCAAGTTTTTGTGTAGACATAAGTTTTTAACTCATTTGGGTAAATATCAAAGAACATGATTGCTGGACTGTATGTTGAGAGTATGTTCAGTTTGCAAGGAACTGCCAAACTGCTCTTCAGAGTAGCTGTCTACTTGCATTTCCATCAGCATTGAAAGAGGGAACACCTGTTGCTTCATGTCCTTGCCAGCTGTCTAATGAGTGTGCAGAGTTATCTTCTTGCTGTTTTAATTTGCAATTTCTTAATGATATACAATGTTGAACATCTTTCTTATGTTTAATTGCCATATATAAATCTTCAGTGAGATGTATGATCAAAGAGTTTTTTTAATATATTTTGGGTAACTCTAATTCCATACATCTTTTTGCAAATTTTTCTCATCTGTGGCTTGTCTTCTCAGTCTCTTCTGCCTGAGTATATCTTCTCTGGTAAATTGTAATTCTCTTATATTCACCTATTCGCCTCTGCAGTGTTTGGGATTGCAGTTTGCCCTGTGACATCTCTCCACTAATGGTACCAAGAAAAATTGCTGATTTTTCAGTTTGTCCAACCTTTTATCTGTTGCTAGGATGTAGTGGTGACTTTCATGCTCTAAACATGCAAGACTGAAAACTGAGAATCTTGTTAAAATTTTATTGCAATTTTATGCAAAACACCAATTAGAGAAAAAAGATATCTTTTTAGTATAAAGTCTATGATATCATCTGCATTTATTTATTTCATCCAGGGTTTTTCAGAAGTACTTCTAATTGCATTCATAGAGATATTACACAACTTTTATTAGATTTATCTCAATACTGTGTGTACATATATGGTTATAGAGATAATTACATGCACATGTTGGTTGTTCTTATAGATTTTTTTTTCAAATTGTATTTTATAAATCTTTATAGCTAATGTACAAAGAGCCAGGTTTTAAAAAAAAAGTATATCAACATCCAGCATCCATCCTGAACTATCCCACTCTAATCATTTTTAGGTACTTTTGTGCACGTGTATTTGTTAGGAATTTCTATGTAGACCACTGCATCATTTGTTAATACTGACAGGTTTTATTTCTTCCATTACAATCTTGATTCCTATGCTGGTTTGAACTTCTGTTATAACGTGAACTAGAAATCATACTAGCAGGAAGTCTCACCTTCCTGTGACTGCAAAAATTAATAGGTCTATAGCTTTTCTATATTCATAGTGATGTTTGTTTTAGTTTTTTTTTTTAAAGAAAGAGGGGATGGTGAGAGAAAGAGAGAAGCAATTTTTATTTAGTTTTTCATGTGACTTCCATTCCTCTGAGACTTTGTTGTGTACATGGTGCTGGGGCTTCAATTTGCAAACTCGCACATACCAGGCAAGCACCGTTACCGCCAAGCCACCGCTCCAGTCCTGTTTTAGTTTTTATATGAGCAGATTATATAAAATTAGGGAAATTTTCTTCTACTTCTAAAATACTGAGTTTTAACATGAATAATGATAAATTTTAATGAAAGCTTTTTGCTCTTTATTCTTTAAACTTTTAATGTGATTAACTACGTTAATGAATTTTATAATATCAAGACATCAGTGCAGTACTGGAATAAATTCAAATTGGTCATGATATATTGTTTCTATATTCTGCTGAGTTTGTTTGCTAATAGTATGTTTAGAATATTTGCAAATATATCCATGAATGAGATTACTCTTTTTAAGTTTTTTTATTTGCAATTTGTTGGGAACATTCCTTCTTTCTGTTCTGTAGATGATTTCATATGAGACAAAAATTAGTATTTGGATCCTTGGATTCTCTTTTGCAGAAAAGTGTTTCATTATTGATTTAACATTTTAAAATTGTAAGACAACTCAAGATTTTTTATTTTTTCTTGTGAGTTGTATAAGTTATGTATTTTAGTCCATCTAGTCTGTATTTTGAAATTTGACATAGTTATTTATCACACTCTTCTTAAATCTATATTCAATCTTTGTAGTTATTTATGGCATTTTTCCTAATCAATTTGCCACTGCCTTGTCAATTTTTTCCTTTTGAAAAATTTCTCTGGAATATTAAGAACCTATTTTTCCTTTGGCATGAAAAGGTGCAAGCACCCAAATGATAATTGATTGACTTTCCTTCTGCAAGCTTCCATCAGAAGGATTTAGACTTGTCTTAGTTGGGTATGAAACTGGCATTCAGTTAGGGAACAGACTGTTCTAGGAAACTTGCTAGAAGAGCTGTATTAGGCTGAGCATCTCATCCATCCTTAAGCCCACCCTGGGATCACCCACAGTCAAATGCTTGATGATTCCATGGGGGTCAGTATTATACACATCGCTTAATGTAAAGACTAAGACCTCCTAATGGCACCGCCAGAATCTTGGACAATTTTAGTTAAATCTGGCAGAACATGATGTTCGTGTTGTTTAAGTCACCATTATTGTTGGAGATTTGAGTCAGGCACAGAATCCAGGGCAATGACAACAGCTTCACAGTGGTTGCATCATGAAAGCCATTTGCCTTAGAACTAAACGCAACCATCTCTGTTGGGTGCACAAATGTGAGATCCAAAGGATTGGAGAGAAACAAGGAGAATCAGCATCTGTGCTGCATGAGATCAAGTTTTAATTCTGAAAACTTTCCTTTGAGAACAACTGAGTACTTACAATGGGGAGGGTGCTAGGCGGTAAGAGGAACAAACATTCCCAAATAAAATTGCAAGTGAGAACTGAATGAATTCCTAATGACTGGAAGGACAGGGTGCTTTGTGCTGAGCATTCCCTCGCTGCTTGTGAGTAGAGAAATTCCCTAAGGGTGGGCCAAACCGTCCAGACAAATTTTTGTTTCTGCATGGCAGTCCTAAGGCTGACACTGGATATTGATCTTCTTATCACATCTGCTTCTTTTTCTCTAACATGTGGATTTAAATCTCTAAATTTTTACTAAGTATCACTTTAGCTAACACCTTTAAATTTTAATGTGTGACATTCTTTTCTTCAGGTTCTAAGTATTTTCTGATTATCAATATGATTGTAAATTTTTTTGTTATTTGAAATAGTTCTCTGGAATATTAAGAACCTATTCTTCCTTTGGTATAAAAAGCTGTAAGTACCCAAAGGATAATGTATTCTTAGAAAAACACATTTAAAAATATCCATATGTACACAATAATTTCATACTGTTTTGTTACCAGCTTCAAACCTCATTACACCCTAGTCATAAATGTAGTCTTCATGATAGTGAGATTTTTAATGTTTTAATACTTGTTTATAGCTAATATATTTCAATATACAAAAATCATCTACATAGGAAGAGTGGAGCGGAACGGAAAAGAGCGGTTATTAATTCTGTAGGGTACACTTGATTCCCCTGAGAACCCAAATAATACTCATGCAGGCATTTAAATCTTAAACATTCAAAATTAATATTCATTTATATGGACATTTATATATGTAAGGGAGGGACATCACATTGGAAAAAAGAGAGCAGGGAGTGGGCGAAAGCCGGAAGATAGATACTGGAAAAGGACTGGGCTCGAGTTACATTATCATTCCATATGCATATATGGATGTACAGTAATGAATCCCTTCAATACATAAGAACATGGTGAACAAAGAAAGATAAAAGGATTAACACACTTTGAAATAGATATATAACTTTTAAAATAAAAATGACAGTAATTATGTTAAAAAAAAAAGGGACTGAGTAGAACTCACAGTCAATGGGGAATGAAATGGAGCAAATTATGTCATATGCCTATCTGAATATGTCACAATAAACCTCATTATTTTGTATGATTCTAATGCACTAATAAAAATTACAAAACTAAATAAAGGAATTCTAAATTCCTTTTTTAAAAAATCATCTATGTATATTTTGGAGAAAAGTAAGAATATTTCAGTTGTTATTCGAGGAATCCATGCACAGCTACTACATAAACAGTGAGTCTTTTCTTCAAAGTTTTTATATTCCTTTTTCTTTTTTGGTACTGGGGAGTGAACCCAGGGGCACTTTACAGCTGAGCTGTATCCCCTGTACTTTTTCTTTTTTCTTTTGTTCTTTTTGATAAGGCCTCGCTAAGTTGTTGAGACTAGCCTTCATTTCTAAACCTTCTCCCTCAATCCCTGGACCTCCAAAGTAGCTAGGATTATAGACATACACTACTGTACCCACACAAAGCTTTTATTACTGATATTTTTTACCTGTTGAGTCTATCAATTACTGAAGAACTGTGTTAAGTCTCCCATTACAGCAATAGATTTATCAGTATCTTCTTGCAGAGACACCAGCTTGTCCTTTATGTAATATCGAGCTATTTTCTTATCTATGTACACATCTATGTACTTCTGGTAAATTGAACCTGTAGAACTTTCTTCATTGTCCTGTAACGCTTTTTTCCCATGAAGTATATTCTACTGCTTTACTGAAGCTACACACGTCTGTTAGGTTTTGCACAATGTGCGTTTTCCATTCTTTGCTTTCAAGTTATTATATTTTAACTATGAGTCATACAAAGTAGGATTCATTTTATTATCCAAAGTGGCAACCTGATTATTTATTGAAAGGCTTCAATTTACATTAATCTTTAACAATGATATATTTTTATCCATTTACGCCATCATATTTTTATCTTCTGTCCTAGCTTTTCTGTTTGTCCTCTTTCTCCATGCTTTCATAATAAAGATGTTCTCATTTTATTTTTCCATTCCACTAGTTTAGGAGCCGTACATTTTGCATCTGTCCTTTTCATGATTATTCATTAGGATTTTTTTTTAAGAGAGAGAGGGACAGTGAGAGAGACAGAGAGAAAGAATCAATTTTATTTAGTTTTTCATGTGGATTTCGTTACTCTGACACTTTGTTGTGAACGTGGTGTTGGGGTTTGAACTCGCATCCTCACGCATGCCAGGCAAGTGCCATAACTGCTGAGCAACCACTCCAGCCCCTATTCATAAGGTTTTTAATTGAAAAGTTGATGGCTTACTCCATCTCAGTGCTGTGTGGTCACATTACTTGACTTTATACACTGTGGCTGCCAAGCACATACCCTAACTCCTTGATGACAGCAGAATCTTAGGTTGATTTAATCCCCACAGCTACCTCCTGGTTGACAATTATTCCCTTATGTTGCCTTTGTTTTAACCCTACATATTAGACATTTGTATTATTTAATCCATAATATGTTTTTTACTATTATCACATGTCTATGATCTCTTTTACTCATTATTGTTTCTTGCATCTGAGGCCTTCATTCTGGGATTCTCTTTCTTGTTAAATGTAGCTCTAGGCAATACTTTACTGATGTTTTTCAGTAGTTAAACACTTGCATGTTTTTTGGTTTGAAAAAAATGTCTTTTTCTCACACTTGTTCTTGAGTTGCACAATATGCACAATTTTCCTGATCTTTTTACTGTCTCCATAGTTTCACGTTTTCCAGAACATCATACAATGGGAATCGTAGAGTATGTAGCCATTTCAGAAGCCATTTCAGATTGGCTTTGTCATTTAGCAACATACATTTGAGCTTCTTCCCCACATTTTTTGACGTGACAGCCCATTGCTTTTTACTGCTGAATGACAGTCCATTGCATAACAGTGCCACAGTTTATTTATTCATTCATTTACTGAGTAACGTCTTAGTTGCTTCCAAGCTTTGCAATCATAAATCTTTATCACAAGTGTTTCTATGAACATAGGAGTTTAATGCATTCGAGTCAACACCAAGGAGCTTTTCTGCTCTGGATATTCACCAATTTCAGAGGTAGGTAGTGTTCTTTGTTATAATTTGTAAGCTCCCAATGACATGATGTTGATCAATTATCTTCTTTTTTTTAAGAGAGGGACAGTGAGACAAAGAGTGAAAGACAGGAAGAGAGAATCAATTTTATTTAGTTTTTCATGTGGCCTTTGTTGCTCTAACACTTTGTTGTCTACATGGTGCTGGGGTTTGAACCCATGTCCTCGTGTATACCAGGCAAGTTCCATAACCACTGAGCCACTGCTTCAGCCCCAATCAATTATCTTTTAATATGCTTATTTGTGACCTACTTTAATGTGGTCTATTTTATGTTTTGGGCATTTTTTTGTTTAAAATTATTACTTTTTGTGGTGCTAAGGATTGAACCCAAGGCCTTATGCATGCCAGGCAAGTGCTCTACCACTGAGTTATTTCCCCAGCTCCTAAAATTATGAGGTTTTAAAGTTAACTTGTTTTTATTTATTTTTCTTAGGATTTGCTATGATTACTGGATTGAAAGTTTTATATCTTTCATTAATTTGCAAAAAAAATTATCAGCCATTATCTTTTATGTATTTTCTTCTTCATGTTTTTTCTATGAGCTCATTCTCGATTGTAGATACTTTTAATCTTTCTCATTGTCAATATATTGGTCTCCTTGAGTTATAGTCAATATGATTTTAACCCAATTTATTAATCATCTCCTCATCTTTATATAATTTTCTGTTTTAATCATTCTTTTTTTTAATTTCGGTGATTATCTTTTCTACTTCTAGAATTTTTTTCCAAAGCTTTTTAGTAATCTTCAGTAATTTCTTCATCTTCCTCATATTTTTCATGTCCTCTTTTATTCACCTAAACATATGAAGCATGCACATTTTATATTCTGTATTCAGAAATTCCAGTATCTCAGCTTCATCAATGTTTTTAGCAGCTCAATTTACTGCAGCTAAACTATGGAACCAACCCAGATGACCTTCACTGGATGAGTGGATCCAAAAACTGTGGTGTATATACACAATGGAATTATACTCTGCTATCAGAGTGAGCGATATCATGGCATTTGCGGCCAAATGGATGGAGATGTAAAAAATTATGCTGAGTGAAATATCCCAAACTCAGAAACTCAAGGACCAAATGTTTTCTCTCATATGTGGAGGCTAGAATACAATCAGAAACAGACTGAAAGTTAGCTAAGCTAATAATAACCTCAACATGGGTGAATTATTACATGAGCAAGGGGAATCTTGCCTGTGATGCTGGGGGATGAAGGGAGGTGGGCAGGGGAAGGGGGAAGTGGGGGATAGGAGGGTCATCAAAGCAGAAGTTGGGTGGGAGTAGGGGGGTTATCAACCCAGTGGGGAACCTTCGACTTCCATGAAAGCCTAACTAACACGGGAGGTAAAGTAGGGGGAAACACAGGATTGGGGGGAACTCAAAGTGGGGAGACCATGGTCTGGTATCAGTCTCGGATTGCTCTGTCATTATGTATGTGTTCATGATTCTGTGGCAAAGATTCCTTCCCAAATGTAAGAGTATGTTGAACGAATAAAATAAGAAATAAAAAAGAAATTCCAGTATCTGATATTTTGCAGGTCTGTTTCTACTGGCTCATGACAATTTCATCGTATGTGTTTATGATCACTTTTTATTAGTTCAAAGTTGTTGCCATTTCCCCCATGAAGTGACTCCAATGCCTTGTCTCAGGATTTATTCCTCCAGGGACTATAGGCATGTGCTTCTGTTATGTACCTGGGGGCATTATAGGTACTTCAGTGGATATTGGCCAATTTTAATTCAAATTCTCCACTTGCAGTTTCCAGACCATATAAATAGTAGAAACTCAGACTCCAGTCCAGGTAAAAGTTGGCAAGAGGATGATTTTAAGCTCTATCAAAGCCAATACTGAAGTAGATAATGTTCCCCTCTACTTCCTCTAGCTGTATGAAAGTAACTTCTAGTCCAACTTCTCACCCCATAAGGAGCACAGACTGGGTTCAGCTCCTCGTTCTTCTCCAAGGCAAAGATGGTTCGCAGCATGTCTGCTGCCTTCTGGCTCTACCTTGGACACATACAGTCTTTGTCACTGGCTCATCTGAATGTCCTCCTTTGCAGCTGGAAAGTTTCAGGATCACTGGCTCATTTACAGCCAAAAAAGGAGTCTGAAGAGTCTGAAATATTTATTCATCATAAATGAATTGTGAACCAGTTACCTGAATTCCATATTATAAAAAGTGCATTTAAATAGAACTTAAGTATTCTGAACATCATATTGGTCTTATATTTATTAATGATAATTTTAAGACATAATTAGTAATATTGTTTTTGTCATCAGCTTGTTCTCACAAGTTAAATGCAAAAACCTAAAAAAAAAAAAAAGTTCCATATCTAATCCATCCAAGAAGAATGACACTTTGAGATTATATTTTATAAGGGGATGGGGAGTAAAGTTCCATATCTTATTCTATCAGAGAGAAGACAAGATGTAGACTTGTCAGTGTTGACAAAGTATTTCTAGATAATAACTGAAATCAACTTTAATGTGTAGAAGAAATGGTACAGTGTGTTTTGCAGTGATATTAAAAAAAATAATTTTTACCTACCTAGAAATATAATAAATTGTGATATAGATTTTTCTCCAAAAATAAGGTGGATGGGAATGGTCTCAGGTCTGCGTGGCCTGGGTCCTCAGTATGTGTTATACTGCTCTGCTCCCACATCACCTGCCAGCCAGACCTCCTCCTTAGGGCAGTTCCTAATACCTGCAAATTTTAGCATTTGCCAATACGCTTACTCCAAGCCTGTCATTTTTGTGATTCTCACAACAGTCACTCCTGTGGAAGAATGTACTTCCTCCCAACCCTCTATGCCCCTCTGCAAATACTGTGCTCACCCTGCCTTTCTCATCCAAACTCTCACCTCACTGAGACTGCTGTTTCTTTTCTCTCTGTGCTTTCTTACCAGTATCACTTATTGATTTACAGCAATGTTGGACAGCCAGAAGGGAGACAAATTTTAAACCCCCTTTGGCTGAAGAACCATCCTCTGTACGGAATTCCACTGTCACTGCAGAGTGCCCGGGGACAGCCCTTTGGCAACACAAAAACATTTCTCCCCTTCTCTGCTAGAACAAATTCAGAAAAAAACTTACTCTCTATCTAATTTGGGCATGGCTAAATTAAGGTACAGAAAGTAAAGCTTAAATGGATGAAATCGATAACTCATAAATAATTCATTATTAATATAAACATGTTATTATGCAAGAAATAATTTTTTTTATTTCATAGCCCTCTATCAAAAACTTCACTACCATACTCTGGGGAGAGAGAGTGCAGGTGGATATAGCAAAGCCCAGGGTGAAAATTCTATCTTTTCACTCACGATTGCTCTTCATTACTTATTTGTGATGAGGTTTGATTTCACTTGGTCCTGTTTTCTAAATTCTAGGCAGCACTATCTCCTGCTCCAGAAATAATGTACATCCTCAAACCATCTCTAACTGTGGAAGATGAATAAGTGGGAAAATTAGCAAGAGTTGAGGACCCCTGTCAGTACAGAGCCATCTCAAATAAATCATGAGGGAGATTTATGAGGAGATTTTGGTCCCTTCAACTTCTTCATGGTCATACATGAATTCTTTTTGGGGTTTTTTTTTTTGGTACCAGATATTGAACCCAGAGGCACTTAGCCACTGAGCAACTCCCTAGCCTTCTTTTATTTTTTTGAGATAGAGTCTAAGTAGCTTAAGGCCTTGCTAAGTTGCTGAGGCTAGTCTCTGGTATCGAACCTTCAATCCTCTTTGTCTCAACCTCCCACGTTGCTGGGATTACAGATATGTGCCACTGCACGTGGCACCATATATGAAATTCTAAAGGAGATAGTTCACAAAATCAGTCACTAATAGATTTGGCAGATTTGAAAAGAGCATTCCTATATGTGAGTAAGCTCCATGCAACTTACATATTCTTGTGCCAAACACTAGAAGGAAAATTATAGACTCAGAGGGGACGGTGTCTCATGAGCCCACCTTCTGTCCCTCTGGTCTTTCTCCTTCTCTCCAGCCAGTTTCTTTTTCTCTAATCTCCCTGTTCAACCTCTTCCTCTCCACTTTTTTCTTTCTGTTAGCAGCCTCTTCTTGTGTCTTCCAAACCCAAAATGCTTACATCTACTCCAGATGTCAGTGGCTATTGGCTCCTTCTGGGTTGGTCACCCCTGATGTGTATGGCACAAGTAGGGACCAGGCCTATGTAAGTGAAGATGGAAGAACCCAGAAAGAAAAGAAGCCAGGAGCAGACCTGACACCCATGGGTTCTAATGAACACAATGTCGCAGAGCACCAGCATCAGACAAAGGCCATCTCCGGCTGTGATGGAGGAAGGGATGGTCAATTCCACTCCATAAGCATCTGAGTCCAGGTTTAAAAGAAAGAGCACAGTGGAAACCACAATGATGTCAAACACACACTTCACCCAGCAGCACTGATGACTTTCTTTTTGAATTTTAAACTAAGACCTGCTCAGTTCCTCCTGCCTCCCAGATAAACATTAAGAAACTTTAAAAGACTTTCCACTGCTCCCCAACAGCACCAAAGAAAAACACATTTCAGTGATTCCTGCCCCCAAATCACTGAATGCAAGCTCACACCCATAACAAGCCCTTTCTAACACCCTCGCATGGTGCCCCTGGATGCCTCAAGGTGTGATCTCCTGTATTGTTGACAGCACCAATAATCAATCCTATTGCCTTCAACTCCAGGTGCACTGGTGGCCTCTGGCTGGGGCACAGTAGTGGCGGTTTCTCCACTCATTCCAGCATGATGGCTACGGAGCTTTCTTACAAATCCACCAAAGAAGCAAGACTCTAAAGTGAGCTTTTGTTTTCTTAGAGATGAAGTCTCTTTCATAATAGAAAAACTATTCTTCCTTTAAGTAAAACTTTGATCCTGCCCTTTGGGTATCTATGACTGCAGAATTCCTATACTAAGGAATTTTTACTCTTTTTTTTTTTTTTATTCTCTTACATTTTAAGAGTTACCACTTTGACTGTAGAGGACTCTTCTGTAAACCCAAGAGCATTACCATGCACTCCTGCTAATTCCTCTCCAAGTCTCACCTGTTTCCCACGTGGCACCAACAATGACAGATAGGTTGTGTTCCAGCACATCTCATCACACAATAAAATTGGATTCACTAAAATTTTTCTTTTTACAAAATCATTTCCAAATGCTGAATATTAACCAAAATCTCACTCTAATTTTTATAACCTTCATTCTAATATTGTTTTCATACTTGTTATTCAGAAGCAGTCACCCCCAAGGCAATGTTAATATTGTTTGAAAAGCACAAATGAAGATTTCCCAGATGACAAAGTTCCTTCCCACTAGGCTGCCACTGGGGAAAGAAAGAAATTAACATTTATTGAGCTTCTTCTAAATGTGAAACGTTCTCATAAAAATTTATCCCATTTAATGCTCACAGCATGCTGCAGGAGGGGTACTATTCAAATTTTTGACACCTGAGGAAACTAAAGGCTGATGGTTCTCTGCATAGCAGGGACTCTCTTTTATCTGGTATTTCTTCAGAACAGGTCAGTGCCAGACCCATTGGAGATACTCAATAAAAGGTCAGTTGATTAAATGAGGCTTGAAAAGGTTAAGAAAATTGCCTAAAGTCAAATGTTTCTGAGAAGCAAAGATTCAAACCCTATTCTGAGTCCAAATTCCTAACATTTATTAGAACTAGATTCTTCTTATTGCTAGATATTATGCTGTTTAACAATTAAGCCTACACTTTATATATCACTATAAACATGGTAAAAAGAAGTAAAATATTTGTAACTATCCAGTTTAGTCCATGTTCAGTTGCCTTAACAAAACACATGAGTCTGGGTAGATTACAAAGGAAAAAAAAAAGTTTATTTAAATTATAGTTCTGGAGGTCAAGAGCATGATGCTGGTTTCAGCTCTGCTGTGGTGAAAGCCTCCTAGCTGATGGCATCAAAATGGTGTTACAATGTGGGAATGTATGTGGAAGGATCACAAGCTGAGACAGGATGCCAGAGATAGAGAGAGATTAATCCGTATTTTTTCTTTTTTTAAAACACTCCACTCTTTCAAGAATTAACTCTTTCCATGAGACCAGCATTAATTCCATTTGAAGGCAGCACTCCAAACGAGCTAATCACCTCCCACTAGACCCCACCTCTTAAAGATTTCACCACTTCCTGATACTGTCACTCTGGAGATGAGGCTTTCAACACAAGAACCATTAAGAGACAAAATATATCCAAACCATAGTAGGATCCAACACTGTAATCAGTACCTATACAATAATATTTTTTTTCCTTTTCTAATCAAGTATAGTAACATTTATTGTTCCTGGAGCCAATTCTGTCTTTGACCATCAAACCATAGGAGTCACTGATAGCTCACATTGCAGAATTACTTAATGTCCAAGTGTCATCTTGATCTGAACCTATTCCAGGATATTCTGAGACCATATTCTGGAAGAAAATAAGTGAGCTTGTGACATATGTCAATCATTATGATATGTATTACAAAAGAAGGACCAGACAAAAAGAAACATCTGCTTTGCATTCAGAATGTTCCAGACTCTGTGCATGATTAGCCAGCTGGAAAGCAGAAGAGATGCACTGCAGCCTGTCTCTACCTGACTTCTATACTGTGTCTCAGAAGAATTAAGAAGTGGAAAAAAGGGCTGGAGCGGTGGCTCGGCGG
>PVKS010039280.1:0-17378 GCA_004027875.1 Aplodontia rufa | reverse complement strand
GTGTACGTGGTGCTGGGGTTTGAAACCGTTGAGCCACCGAGCATTTATTTCTTATATGTTTGATGTATGTTCATAGTCATCAAAGACTGAAAAAAAGTTTTGATAATGTGTTTGATTAAATATCATGTAGCCTATATAATTCTGAAATATATAAAAAGGATACCAAAGAAGAAAGCAATTTAAATGATACTTAAAAACTAAAATACATTTAAAAATTAGGCAGACAAAAATTAATCATAAAGATTATGTTGATACAGAATTAAAAAACAACCTAACAAATTGAATTATATATGTAACATGTGAATTAGTGATTATGTGAAAGATATGCACAGCAAAATGTATATATTTTCTTTGGTTTTTCCCATGAATATATTCCTTTTCTCTAGTAAGCAGTGCTCTTTTTCTTTTTTCTTTTTTTTTTTTTTTGAAGTGTTGGATTCTTTAGGTAGTTAAGGGAAAAATAAAAATGAATTTTCCTAATCCCACAATTCCTGACATGTATAAACTCAGAATCTTAGGCACTTTTAAATAAATTTTTAACAAATATAATCCTATATCTATTTCATAATATTATACATCTTCAGACAGTATGACATACAATAGGTTTTTAGTATCATGTAGACAAAATAAATTCAACTGTTTTCAAATTGTGTTATATGGTTTCTTTGAACTCAATTGAACTCTGTGATAATCTGTTTTTCAAATGTATTCTATGACTATAATTCTTTTAAATATTTCACATGATATAAAAATCTATATAGACAATTTATTTTACTTGATATTTGCAGCCATTGGATTGAAACTAATTTAGAACCAATCAAATCATATTTATCTTTATTACCACAGGTATTTTGTTGAAAACATTCTTTCGAAATGTACTTTGTTCATTGCACCCACAAATATCAATGTGTATAGCCTTTTCAAAACTATTTGACCATGAGGAAAATTAGCCTATTTGTGGAACTGCTCCCTATGTGCAATACTAGACCCCAAATAGCTTGTTTGTATTTTCCACATAAGAACTCAAGAAAATATTATCAAGTTTTTAAAGGGAAAATTTTTAATTGCAAAAAAATTTTTAATTTGGAACATGATCCTATTTTTATAAAATTTATTTTGTAAATGTGGCTCTACCATGACAGATTATACAATTATAGTTATAAGCAATTAACATTTATATACAACTAATTATAAATGATGAACAGAGAATCTGATACAAAAGCCCATTCATTTGATCTGATTGCTCTTGGTTGATTTTATGTTCCCATACAAAAGATGGTATATACCCTCATTCAATTGACATATATACATATATACATATGTGTGTGTATATGTATATATTTATTATTTAACTGTAAATCAGAGTAGGCAGTCAGAATTGGAAATGAAGTGACAAGATTTGGATTAGGTTGAAATTCTGCCTTATTTATATAGACATAGCTAAGAAAAACACAAGTTTTAAAGAATTGTATCTCAAATGCAATTACAAAAGCTATATATTGAATTGAAATCATATATTAGTTAAGATATTCATTTATGGAAAACAGTATAGATTTCATAAGAAATATATAATAAAACCACATAAGATATAAGACAAAAATAGCATCCATATGGTTGAGGCTAATCCAATAAATTTTCAAAAACTGATTAGTAGTTTTTACTTATTTTTCCAATGTGTATTACACCAAATGTTGTTTTATAAATTTAGTCTTTTGGTTTGAAATTAAGACTATGGTATACCATAAAAATTGAATAGATTGTGAAAAAGAATTCTATGTTATCTATTAATGAGACTCAGATTAATATTTATTTTAAAATATATCATATTTAGAATATTTAGCTTCTTTCTCTAGTTGATGACTAATTATTTATCCTTCATTCATTTCACAAATATCAGTTGAATGTCATGCCATGTGCAAGGCATTGTTTTTAGTGTTAAGGGCAGATTTTTAAAAATCTGAGCCTTGTCTTCAAGCAACTTGTACTTTAATAGGTGAGATCAATTAAGTACATATGCAACCACAAGCCAGATATATACTGTTGTGTTTCCTCAAATCCAAGGTTGAATAAACCACAGCACATCATCCCTGGTTTCATTACTGGTGAAATGCTATTGTTAGGTAGCAGCTCTTACAAAGGTTACAGGAGTTTTGGGGTGTGCAATGGTGCATACATTTGAAATGGCCTGGGAAGGATCTTTGGAGCAAGCTTTGGAAGAGCAGGTTCTCCAAGATGTAGCCAAAAAAAAAAAAAAAAAAAAAAAGGAAACGATAAAGAGAGCGGTAAAACTCAATGATGTGACTTTATAGAAGCTGCAGTTTTAAGAAAGTGTAGGTTGACAGCATCATCCACAAATCTTTTAAAATGGGTTGAAAATTTTAAGTGACAACTCTGTACTTTTAAGTGTGGTTGCATTTTCTTCTTTTTTTATTTTTATTTTTAGAGAGAGAGGGATGGTGAGAGACAGAGTGAGAAAGAATAATTTTTATTTAGTTTTTCATTGCTCCAACACTTCGTTGTATACGTAGTATTGGGGTTCAAACCCATGTACTCCTGCATGCCAGGGCCACCGCTCCAACCCCCTGTGATTGCATTTTCAAAAAAGTATTTTATGATGTAAATTTTTGTCACAGTGTAACTTTAAAAGAAATTGCTAAAAAATTCTCAATCTAACATCCAAATCGGTGCTTTTTCTTAGAGTAATAGTTTTATTTGTATTTAAAAATTCTAATAGATATATTTTTAATATTAAGCTGCCAAATGCTTGTGTTACACATGTTCCTAGCAACAACATTTGGGATCATCTGAGAAATAAATGTTTTTGGTTATTTGTGAATGTCATAGAAATGTCATATTTAAAAAAAAAATTCACTCCATGTTAAAGCCAGAAGCCACATATTGGTGTTGGGCTTATGTAATAGTGTGACAGCAACAGAAACTTCCATACTCAAGGAGTACATTTGATTTTGATTTTTAGTGGTAGATGGTGGGTTTTAGAGAGAAATGAGGAAGTGGCCCTGATGGACTGAGGTTAAATAAAATGACTCTTTGTTTATTTATTCTATCACTAAATTCCATTTTGTTCTGATATAAAATTGCATTTTGTTTTATTTTGCTCTATGACGTTGAAATTCCATGTGCATCATTTTTCTATGTTATTTTCTGGTATAAATTTTTAACATTATCTTGGACATAATAATGAAAGTGATGTCCTACTGGGAGTTGTGTTTGAAATGCATGTCTGATTAACAACCCTAGTGCATGTTAGCGCTGCAGAACAGCTGCTGCCCTGTATCATCTCTATTAGTTGTGGTTGCAACGTATGATATTTCCTTGGTCTCCAAAGCCTATCATTTGCGTCGTGAGGAAACGGATTGGTTTGATAAACCCAGGGAGTCTCGTTTGGAAAATGGACATGGTCTGGACAGGAAATTGCCAGAAAGATTGGTCCACTCTAGACCTCTCAGTCAACATCAAGAGCAAGTAAGTGCTAAATTTAGTAGTCTCTTTCAGATTTATCACCTACAATAAAAAACTCAGTTCTACCCTAAAATGGTCTCAAAATTTTCCTAAATGTATGTCAGTCAAGTTCACAAATGATTCTCACTTCATCAGCTCTGACTGGTTGACATTGGATCATAGCTGAAATGCTTCTACAAGGTAATTTACATGATTTATTCCTCCAAAAGATAATCATGAAATTTGTATAAGACATCATGCACTGAGGTGTAAGGAGAATAATGGATCTCCTGAGGAGCTTATAAGAATATTGGGTAACGTAGATCTGTGTAGTTTTTAGTGCTTTCCAATAACAGTATCCTCAGGAGCTAAGAAATAGTAAATAAGGTGATTAAATGAAGTTAGCTAGGAGAGAAGGAAATTTTCACATGAAGGAAAAAAGGAACTTATATTTTTGATGCTCTGTAGAAATGCTAGATCTTTTGCTATCATTTCTAATTTTTTCTACATTACAATTCAAATGAAGTTGATCTTTTTAATGAACTTTTTATAAATGAAGAAACTAAAACTCAGAAGTAAATTTTACAATTACATAAGCATGATACCAAAATATATGCTTTTACTTGCTTTAGAGCAAATGAACTGGTGTCTCTGATGAATCCTGAAAGATACCTAGGAGATTAAAAATTGGATAAGTTGAAGAAGATTCCTCTGGTAACCCAGTGCCCTTAAATCATGTATCTTAGAACATCAGACATTTGTAGTTTGGGTACTCATTATGATCATTAAAAGAGAGAGTTTAATTATTTCACTTATATTAGCTTCTAAATTATCCCTTTAGCTGATTAATGATATATACAAAAACCATATTTTGAACAACTAAGAAGACCTGTCACAAATTACTATAAATTAATTCAGTGCTTATTATATTGCAGTATAAAAGAAAAAAGAGTTTCGCATGCATAAGTACTATCAATACTTCATCTATAGTGTCAGATTTATTTCTTCCTAAACGATTTCAGTTTTCATGGGCAAATTTTTAACTAAGTAAATAGAATTTTCCTTTCTGAGAATTTTCTTGTTTCTCTATATGTTATCTTATTTTCTAGAAATTTTAAGGTTTTCCTCTACATGTTATAAACATTCTCTCCTTAGTTTTTGACCTCTTTAGTGCATTTTTAGTTTAGGGTTGTATTGAAACTATAAGCACATCATCAATATGCTTTTCTTTCTTTGTACTTCATTTTAGTATATCAGATGATATTGAATTGTACTTTTCTTAGCTTTTCTTTTTATACTTAGAATTGCCTGTAGTATTATATTTCAACTGTAATTAAAAAGATTTACCGAGGAACTTATACAAGTAATAAAATTGTTGTAATGTGTTTTAAAATCTTAAATATACATCTTTATTCTGCAATTATTAAAATAGTAAATATTCTGGTTGAAAATAACACTAGTAAATATATTTTATTATAAGAATTGCTCTGTAATGGCATACTTGTTATATCTTTCCCTTCTCATTTGTTTCTCTAAAGTTTAGTATTTCCCACAAACCTAAGTCAAGTCAATGAAAACACAAGTATCTTAAGAAAATCATGATAAGTTCAGCCGTGTAAACTGAGAGCTAAAAACTTCTATACATTTATCACCCAATACAACTATTTCCAAGGATGTCCAGAGTAGTTTTCCAACATTTTTTCCTTCAAATATTATTTGAGAATATATTTAAGAAATATGTGTCAACCCTAAAAAAAATTCCAAAATTCTGTTTTGTTTATGATAGATGAAACATGGTATCCTTAATGACATTTTTGTTTCTAATTTTCTGTTACTAACACAAATTCATTGTTTGGATTAATTCATTTAATAAATCTCTTGTTATGATTGATAAAGCAGAAAAATATGTTCTTGTTAGGTTAATGTAACAGACTAAAATGTGTATTTTCTTGGTGGTATTAGTCTTTTCCCTTTTTAAAACTTTAAATTTTTACTTTGCTATCAATTTTACAAGATAAAAGAAACCTATATACACAGTCACCAAAACTAAAAGTACATAAACTTATAAGCTAGTTATAGAGTTAACAGTCAATACAACCCCACACAGGCCAAGTAAAGGAATATTGCCTGGCCCCTGAAAACCCAAGTGACCCTTCTAGGTCATTTCTTCTCCCTCACCCAAACAAGTAACACACATGTTGACTTTGGGGGACATAATTTCGTTGTTTTCTTTATATTTTGTTCTAAATCAACACTATATAGAAAATAACATATGCTTTAACTACATAGCATTCTCAAGTTTGATTATATAAGACACAAAATGCATGCTTTTTATCTTCAAAAACTTTCTTTAACTCATCATAACTATATTTTCATCTGGAGAATAGCAAAATGGCATTTTCATTTTATTCACTGCTTTACATTTCTAATCATATAAAGGTAATACTGAGCCCTTGGAACCAATAAATTCTGATGCTTTTATTTGAAAACATATGCAGAAAAAGAATTTGTGCCCCTAAAGAGCTCTAGAGGCAGTAGAAATAAAAACAACCTAACTAATGCAAGCACTAACTTATCAGCTTTCGAAGTACCTTGTGTAAAACATACATTAGAGGGATAGAAGATTAGTTCTGAAAATGTTTATTAGACTCACAGTTATATTCACTACAAAAGTAACCAAATCTGCAAGTCCATATTTATTTCCTTTCAAATAAATGAATTTATGTTTAACTGCCTTATTATATATCCAACTCTGACTCTGAATTGAACAGATCACATAACCTCATTTTTCAGTTTTTCCATAATCATTTAATCTATAAATATGACTAATACCCTTTATAGGTTGCCTGTGAAAGTCAACCCATCGTGACTATTACAAAATGCCTCTATTCTGCACTTATGCCCATATCCTCTTCAATTCCCCTGCATCTGTGAGTGGAGGAACTTGAAGTTCCTCCGAAGGAATCACTCTGTCTTGTTCTGGCATTTAAGTATTCTGTTTCCTCTCCTTGGATTCGTTTCCTCCTCTTTCTCTCAGCTAACCCTACTCATCACTCACATCTCCATGTACATGGTCCCTCTTGCACCAAGCATGTAAGTGATAGCTCTGTCAGTAAAGAATCTGCAAAAGACAATAGGACAGATATAAGACCCCAAGGGCAAGATGTGGGGTACCACTTAACCTCAGTTCTGTCCCCTGGCTTTGCTTTTACTCTCCTTTGGCACCTGCCTGGCCTGTGACTCCATCTAGTAGAGGACTTTCAACTCTCATCAATGATTAGAGAAAAATTTAAACACATCTATTCATAGGTAAGAAAAATGCCTCTGCTTTTTATACATGCTTGGTGATTTTGATCTTAATCATGGAAGTTTAATGTTTTTGATTCATTAGGTGTACTCATGAAGCTGCATGTAGACAGTTTCTGAAACTCCAGGAAATCATGTGAAGAAGGTTTGAAAACAACATTGAAGAGTAACAGTTAAAGGCTATAAATTTGACTTGCATTTTTTCAGCAACTATTTCATTTTAATATTAAGTATTCTAATAATTTTTTAGCTAGTATTTACCAGGGAATGTTAAGGCCACATTGATTTTCCTAGGATTCTTTCTTTACACAATGTACAACTCTTCAGTTCTAAACTCTGTTTAACATTTGGAGTTCACTTTCCCACATACCCTAAACACATTCTAAAATAGCACTAAATGTCCATATTTATTAAACTTTCTTTCATCTTAAATTTAAGTCAAAACTTTTTCTAAGGTAATATAGATTCTGTACCGAGGAAAGATTCTATACTAATAATATCCTGTTATAGATGAACAAATATTTTCTATTTATATTTCTCATTGTTTCACAGGTCTATTTTGAAAGCAAAACTCCATAAATATAAAGCCTAAGTTTGTATTCTCTGATTTAATTTCTGTTTCAGAATCATAATTTCACCAGGTGGAAACAGAAGTAATATAGTCTACAGTACTGTCATGTTCAAGTCTCAATAATGAGAACTGAAATAATAGACTTGCAACAGTAGCTTTAAGTGTTACTCCTCTAAGAAATTTCTACAGTAAATGAGAAATAACACCATCCATAACACAACCATTGAATATAAGGAAGGCTTTGGATGTATTTGAATGAACAAAGGTTTATTTATTTAAATGGAATTGGTCTCATCATACATTAATATTTATAGATGTGCTCTACAGAAATACAATTTGACAGTAAGATCAAGCAATTGAATCATAAGGCAATCTTATTTATGATGATAGAGATGTGGAATAGGGAGAATTTTCTCCATGTTCTTCACTTGCACTACTTAATTGCTTAAAAAATATTTGTAAATGCTTTTCTGTTTCTAGGCTGTCCAGAGCAAAATCACAAATTGACAATTTTCCATTTACATTCTCTATTATCAATAGTGACTACACATTACTATCATAACAGACACCTTCAAGGACCTATTACATGCACTCATTAATTTCCCAAATAAAACAAATACATTTGCAAGAGCAATTAGTTGTAAATATGAAGACTATAATGAACTCAGAAACTAATTTAGCAATTGTATACAGTGAGTGTGCAATGCTTAAATTAATATTTGACAGTCTTCTAATGCATTATCATTGACCTAATGTACTTTTAAATAAAGAAGTCTAAAGTTCATATATTGTACTTTGTGTTCTTGACATTGGTTTCTTACCTTGCCACATGTTTGTCTTAGATTATACAGATGAATGGGAAGACTATGCACTACATCTTTCCCCATGCAAGAATAAAAATAACAAGAGACTCTAAGGATCATACAGTTTCAGGTAAAGCAAATCAAATAATCTAGTCCTTTATATTTTAATGTCAGATTGATATGTTTGGATTTCAGTTTAAAAAACTCATTAAATTTTAGAAAACCATTTCTTATCAAAAGTGTTGTTTAGAAAGTGTCCAACAATAAGCAGGCTATCAATTTGAACATAAAAGGTATTAATGACATGATCCTTAATGTGAGGAGTCACTATATACAGATCATTCTTTTCACTAACTGTATTTCTTAAATGTGCAAGGTATGACAGTGTTTGATAACTGTTACTGTACTAAATAATGCAGTCACTGGCTTTAGGAATATAAAAAATTCTTAATACAGGAAGTAAAGAACTATCTTAGGTTGTTCTAAAGGAATAAATTCCCTACATCATCAAATGCAAGCATTATAAATTATGTTGTTTTCATTTGTTTGTATTTTTATAAACCAAAACTGAAATGGACTAAAATTCTTATTTAAAAATAATTTTAGACTTTCAGAGAACAGTAAACATTCTTCTTTTGTTCACCCTTTGTCCAACTTCCCTAATTTCAACATCTATCCAATTACAATAAAATGATCAAACCCAAGAAATTACTGTGCTATGATATTTTTAAGACTTCTATAAGCCTTATACAAATTTTGAGTTTCCCAATTATTATTTTTTTTCCTGGTCCAGGATCCAATCCAGGCTCTACCACTGCATTTAATTTTCATGACTCCTGCATGTCTTCCAATATAATAGTTTCTCAGTTTGAAAGTTTCATAAGTTTGAAACTTTTGAAAGATGATGGAATTTCTATATTACAAATAAATATTCTGTTATTTAATTTAGATGAAGTATATTTTTTCAAAATTAATGAAATTTCAAAAACTGAATATTTTCTACATTGTCACTCAAGTACTATATATTCTTTGTGTTTTATGAACACTGTATATCAACAGAGATTATTCATGTATATGGACTTATGTGTGGATATAAGTATAGGCAGTAAATCTAACATGGTATATTATTTCATGTTTTGGTTTTGTGAGACTATTTTTTTAAAGAGGAGGGATCAAATTTATTTATTTTTCCATCTGGCCTTTGTTTCTCTGACACTTAGGTGTATATGTGGTACAAGGGTTCAAACCCAGGTCCTTGTACATGCCAGGCAAGCATTCCAACTGCTGAGTCCTGCTCTAGCCCCTTTGTGGGAATTTTTATGCACTGATATAACAAAGAACAAAATAAGGTATATCTTTAGTTGTAACTATTATTGCAGATTTTAGAACATGGAATTTGTAAAGGTGGAATAGATTTTATTTTGACCAACTTTCCTATTGCCATAGAGAATGAATCAATTAGGACTCTGATATTGTTTTCTCTGAAGATTATGTCATTTTTCTTCTGCCAGAGACAGATAATTCAAACTGTTATTGCTGCTCACACTGTATTTTAAGCACTGATGAAAATTTCAAGGGTGGATCTTAAAATCCAGGGGCTGTTTTGTTGAAGTTATTATTGAAAATGATTTCAATCCTCCAGCTCGTAAAGTAAAACAACATACTTCCAGCAATAACACAATTATTTTTGCAAGATTTGCAATAGAAATCTTCAAACCGTTTTCCATAAATCATCAATAGTCTGTTTCAATGTATCTGTTTTCTACCTGTATTGTTATTTTTGCTATATATTAAATTGTCCCCTCAGCCTTATTATTCATTTCCTGCAACTTGTTTTCAATTTGTTCTCTTTTGCTTCAACTCGGGAAAAAAAAAAATTTAAGATACAAGAAAAACAAAAACAAGTGTTCTTGATTTGTTGCTGTATTCTATTCTCAAAACTAAATTCAATTTCCTCTTTATAGATCTTAAAGAATGACGAAAGACAATTATTTTTTTGAACAATGAATTTTCTAGCAATGTATATAATCTCTGTACATGTACTTTTATTCTTTTGTTACCTACCTAAAATAATAATGTAATATTTCCCCCCTTGGGTTTAGCTTGTACTGACTGCTACTGAATATATTATCCACACATGTTGGGGTTTTTAGCCTCTCGTGTTCCCCCTGACCTGCAGGGGAGAAGGAGAGAAGCACGCCCCAACCAAGGCAGCCAAGAGAGGCAAGGGTGAGCTGACCACCGGTTCCCAGACCGTGTCAGGGAGACCAGTCGCAGCCGGAACTCATTTATTGAGGAAGTGCGTGTGGTTATAAAGAGCATGGGGACCAATGAAAGGAAAGGTCAGCAAGGGGCGGAGAGCCCATGCAGGGAGCAGTTATTTAACCTATCACATCAGGCATCCCAGGAGGCATCACGACCTCAACATGAAGCCCCTGAATAGGGTGTTGGGAGCCATTTTGGTCCTCAGGAGGTGGGTTTCAGCAAATGAGTTCCTCTTTCTGATGTAACACTCTCAATGCATTGCATTTTGAAGCCCAGCACACACATGTATAGGAAATAACCTGTACTAAATCAAATGTTTAAAGCAATTTATATAGTGTTTTAAAATAAGCCTTTAGAAATTTAAATTGTTTTAAATACAAGTATATGCAAGATGAAAGCTAGAATTTACGGTCTTTGGCATACAGTGTCTAGTGGCAGGAAAACCCTGAAAAAAATATGTTTGCTTCTGACTAGATCTTGTGTCATTTGCTGCTCAAACAGAAGCCTAGTTGTATTGACTAAATACTTGTTGATATTAATGACTTCTTAATGTCTTTAGCTATGATTGCCACTTTGTGTCAATATTGCTATTGAGTGTATCTTTTTATTTTATTTTTATTTTCAATTTTTTTTTAGAGAAAGGAGGCCAGTGAGACAGAGGGGAGGAGGAGAGAGAATCATCTTTATTTAGTTTTTCATCTGGTCCTCCTTGCTTTCACATTTAGTTGTATACGTGGTGCTGGGGTTTGAACGCAGGTCCTCGCACGTGCCAGGCAAGCGCTCCAAATGCTGAGCCACCCACTGCTCCATCCCGGGTATATCTTTTTAAATCGACAGTTAAAATTGTAGGTCTTTATCATGTGCAACACAGTGTCTTGAAGTATATATATGTTGTGTAATGACTAAATAATTAACTTTATTTATTTCCTCACATAGATATCATGTTTGTCATGAAAGAGTAACTCCACTGAAAATTTTTCAAAAGCACAATATGTTGTTAACAGTAATAGTTACTATTAAGTATATCTTTTAGAGATACACACTAAAATATTTACAAATAAAATGAAATCATGTCTGAGATTTGCTTTAAAATGAACTGAGTCTGGAAATAGTATAGAGATAGATGAAACAAAATTCACCGTGATTTAAAACTGGAAGATAAATTGTATTTGGGTTTCATTATAGTCTTATTATTTTATTTTATTTTGTTTTTATAAAGAAGGAGTGGAACAGCGAGAGAGAGAAAGAGAGAATCAATTTTATTGAGTTTTTCATGTGGCTTTCATTGCTTTGACAAGTAGTTGGGTACATGGTGCTGGTGTTCAAACCCGTGTTCTCATGCATGCCAGGCAAGTGCCAGAACCGCTGAGCCACCACTCCAGCCCCTAGTCTTATTATTTTAGATGGATAAAATTATCCTTAGCAAATTTTTTAAATTCCTGTTTCTCATATTTAGTGATAAACAGCAAAATCCAAGAGCTTTCTCAATACTAGAAAAGCTAGCAAAGCCAATAATTTAGCTGCCTTTGGAAAGCAAGATAAGAATGTAGGATGTTAATTAAGTAAGGAAAAAGCCATGAGTAACATGTAGCACATACCTGCTCTCCCCAACAGAGAAGAAAATGGACATTAGTGTATCTTCATTTTGGCTACATAACCCTATTTAAAGTAGAAATACTGTGTGCCTTTTATAATGTTTTATCAGACAAATCTTGCTGAATATAGAATAAAAATTTAGTGTAAGAATTATATAAAACAATCACACTTTGTGAATCAAAGAAAAAGTATTTTAAAGAAAAAGTAATTTCAAAATAAATAGAGTGTTTTTATTATTCCCATTGTATGAGTCTCAAAATATAGCAGTGGAACTCTCATGATTCGCATGATACCTTTAGGAGCTCCACAATGTCAAAATTGTATTTGTAGAGATGTTAAGGAAACATTTGCCTTTTCCCTCTCATCCTCTTATAAATACACAAGAGACGTTTCCAGAGGCTACATAGTGTAACAGCATGTGAAATTGTACACAGAAGCCGATCTGAGAACTCATTAAACTCCAGTTAAGCAGATTTGAAAATTGTAAACAAATATTGCCCTTCTCCTAAGTGTTTTTAAATAGAAGTTATTTTTTATAACAATAAGTGACTTATTTTAACATGAAATGTATTTATTATTATTTTAAATGCAGTAATAAATGTTTTAATTTACTTCTACATTTTAATGTATTCTACAGGAAATATGTATAGTTGCAATCCATAAAAGCAACAGCTCTTTTTGAAGTCCTGAGTGCTATTAGAGAGAGAATGCCACCTGAAACCAAAAACTTCAGAGCCACCTCTGGAGAGGTTTACAAAGGTCAAAAACAAACAAAAAGCATATATGCATTATTTCCCTTTATTAAAAAAAACTCACACAACCCAAAGTCTGTTTCTCATATTGCTTGTGTTTTTCAAAGTTTATCAGTACTCATCCATTTAACACCCATGGTATGACTTAACTCACATTGGATGCTATGTGAATAGATGAAATACATAAAGACTGACTTTACTCATGATTTAGTACAAGGACTTAAAATATAAGTAATTATTACTATAAAATTTTAAGATAAACTAAGGAACTTATAAAACATTATCATTTATATCCACAAACATGAAAATATATATGTGAACCATAACTTTTAATTTTGTAATGTATGAAGAGAAATGCATTCAAATAACCGCCTATTAAATGATCTATAATTTTTAGAAAATAAATCCTTTAACTTTTAACAGGTAAACTTCAAAGATGTAGTTAGCAGGTATTTTTCCAAAAATTATACAATGGTTTTCAAAGTCTTTATTCAACTCAGGACAAGGCAACAGTGTGGAGAAAGTAGTTTTTGAATCATAAAGAACCCAGATTGGAATTTAGTTCTAACATTAAATTTTGAGGAACAGTTTTCCATCTATAAAATAAGATGAGCTCTATGTATTTCACAAATCCCAAGTGAACCTAACACAAAATCTCATACTTACTACACTCTTAACAAATATTATTTCTTTTTTCAGAGATAAATGAACAGAAAAAAAGAATAAAATGTAATGTTCAAAAAATGAATTTCTCTTTCTTTTTTAAATTTAGAATTCTGTCTTATAGTTTCAGAAACGCAGCTGTTTGAAAAAGCCAAAGAAATTCTTGTGATTTTTTTAAAAACATTTGCTATTTACATTCCATAATAGATTGGCTACATCTGCAAGGCGAGGAAGACTAATTAGCAATTATAATAGTGAGGAACATTAAAAATGTTTAGCTTCAGGATGTAGCAGTATCTTCTTAGGAAATAGTGGCTGATTTCTGTTCCTCATGAGTTACCACCTTTTTGGTCTTTGTGAATATTAGATGAATTATAACAGATTTCATTGGATCTTAATTTCAATACCAAATATGGATAGTCCTTCCTTCTTCCTCTTATGATTATTATTATAGATTTATTGATATGTAATTTGCATATTATAAATACCCATTGTTCATGTGCAATCAAAAATTTTTAATAAATTTAGAGTTGTGGAATCATCATAATTTTTAGTTGCACCCAGCAATTATTTTCTGTATTATTTAAAAAGAGCATCTGAAGAATTAGTATTGTTTATTCTTTGAGTATTTGATAGACTTCATCAGTGAAGTCATATGGCCTGAGGTTTTCTTTGTGGTAAGACTTTTAATTACTAATTCAGTGTCTTTCCTTATGATAAGTCTAGAATTTCTAGTTCTTCTTTATAAAATTTTTATAATTTGGGTCTCTCTAGAAATGTTTATTTCATCTAAGTTTTATACTTTTTGTTATAAATCTACTCATGTTTTCTTATAGTCTTTTTTGCTGGGGTTATTAGGCTCTTTTTTCATTCTTGATTTAGTTTATTGCTGTCTTTTCAGTTTTTTCCTTGATGTATCAATTATGCCATTTTTCAAAAAAACAACTTTTGCCTTCATTGCTTTCATCTGTTGTTTTTTGTTTGTTTGTTCTTACTAATTTCTTATCTAAAGATCATTTATTTATCTCCTTCTACTTATTTTGTGTTCAGTTTGTTCTGGTTTCTTAAGTGGAAAGTTAGGTCATTGATTTGAGACTTTCTTCTTCACTGACACAATTTAAAGCTATCTTTTTAACTCCAAGCACTGTTTTGCTGTATTCCATGCATTTTATTTTCATTTTTATTTAGCTTACAGTATATTTTAATCTCCTTTCTTCTTTTTCCTATTGTTTGTTTATGAAAATTTTAATTCCCAAATGTTTCAGGATTTCTCCTGTCTTTTTCTGTTCTTGACCTCAAGTTCTGTTGTGGTTACAGAACTTAATTTGTATGATTTTTGTCATTTTAAATTTATTAAGATGTATTTTACAACCTGGATTATACACTATCTCAGAGAATGTTCCAATGATTTTCATTTCTTCCTGTCAGTTTCAGTTATCATGTAGTGGCATTGCCTCTCAACCTGCAAGCTACAATTTCTTCATCTTTGCTTATCTGAGACTGTCTTAAATTCATCTTTATTTTCAGTTAGTTTTGCTAGATATAAAAATCTAGATCAACAGTCAATTCCTCTTAGTATTTTGAAAGTGACAGTCCCCTGCTGTCTGGCTCCCACTGTTCCTGATGAAAAGCTAAACAGGCCACAAAGTGGTCAGAATAGTTCTGCTTCTTTCAAGATTGTCTCATTTCATCAGCCTTTGTGTGACTATTATGCATCCAGGTATGATCTCTCTAATTGCATTTAGGATTGGATAAGTTTCTTAGATCTGCACAAGAACTTTTCCTTCAAATTGGGGATGTTTTAGACTACAAATTCTTGAAGTATGTTTTTGTTCACCCTTCTTCTCACTCCTCTAGTGTGGTAATTCTCATGTTACACATTTATTCAAGTGATGTCTCTCTGGCTCCTGAGACTGATCATTTACCTTTTCATATTTTCTTCTGTTTATCAGGTGAGATCATTTTCTTTGGTCTGCCTGCAAATCCATTAATTCTTTTATTTGCCATTTCAAGTGTGCTATTGAAAACAGCTAATAATTTATCATTTCCTTTGTACTTTATCTCTTCTTGTTTTTCTTATAATTTTTGTTCCTTGTTGATTTTTTTTTTACTTTATGAGACATTCTTTTTATATTTTCAGTATTTTAACACAGTTTTTAGTGCTTTAAACATATTTATGATAGGGGCTTTAGGGTCTTTGTTTATTACACAAAATATCTAGGGGTACCAAGAGATTATTTCATATGATTTTTCTTTTTTTCTGAATATGGATTGTACTTTCTTGTTTCTTTGTATATATGATGTATTTTTGTTGAAAATTAGGTGTTTTGGATAATATATGAAATATTCATTTTTAGTTTTCCATGTGGCTTTCATTGCTTTCACAAATCATTGTGTATGTGGTGCTGGGGTTTGAACCAGTGTCCTCGCACATGCTGGACAAGCACCATAATCACTGAGTCACCACTCCAGCCCTGCAAAAGACATATTTTATGTTTTTAGACATTGAGCCAAATTTATTACCAGAAATGTCTACCAATTGGCATTTCTAACCTATGAAATTATTTTTTATTTAATGTTCACTATAGATATTTATTTATTTATTTATTTTAAAGCGAGAAGGACAGTGAGAGAGAAACAGAGAGACAGAATAAATTTTATTTAGTTTTTCATAGACTTTCATCGCTCTGACACTTTATTGTGTGCGTATCGTGTACACTTTATTGTGTGGGTTTGAACCCGTGTACTCGCACATGCAAGGAAAGTGCGGTAACCACTGAGCCCCCACTCCAGCCCCCACTATAGATATTTAAAATGATGTAATTTTAAGAAAAAAAGTTTAATCTAGTTCAAGAGTCAAATTTTATATCCCATGTTGCTTTCGGTATTTTTTTGGTTAATTATCACAATACTATGTTTAATAGTTTAATTGCCTCCTTTTTGATAAGAGAGAGATTCCTGTCATCCTACGGTTACAGCAAGAGTTGGGCACAAACACCTAACACTATAACACTAAATATATGAGATCAATAGCAGTTTATCAGTCTCAGATATTCAAGTTTGGGGGAGAAGAACACTATACAACACAGGGCAACATGGGTGCGGTTCTTGAGGATAGAGTGAACAACCGGCAGCTGTAGGAAGCAGGCTTTTGGAAGTTACAGTGCCTCTTGGTTCCTGTAGGCTATGACTGGATTGGTTAAAAATTGCTCAGACTGGCAGGAAATTGCAGCTCCATCCACAACAGAGATATGCAGGAATTGCACCTGATCTGCTTCATAGCAGACTTTATCATCAGTGGGGAAGATATCTTGTAGTTCAGCTCTTCTGAAGTCACTAAACAATGAGGGCACACATAGAAGCATTGTCTTAGTTTTAGGCCTTAGACCACAATTAGCCCTGTTTACTGTTACTTCATTTTTCTTTGCTATAATGGTTTACATAAAAAGGACCACAAGAAATAGAATGTTAAAACATGGGCCAGGTAGACAAATGAAAGGCCTGAAATTAATTTAATAGGCACTATGAGCATCATTGCATCATTGCAATAATTGAATTGTTTGATCACCTTTGTTTTAGGCTTTGCTGCTTTTCTCAAATAAAAAGGAGCAATGGCAAAAATAAAGTGACTCCATTTTCCATGCATAATTTAGATGAACATGGCTGTTGTCCACTGAACATTTCTCCAACATAATTACAGGAACATTTCATGAGAAAAGTAACTTTTTCAGGCCAGCCAACTCTTAGAATAGAAAGAGAAGAGACAACTATGTCCCCTCCTCTGCTTCTTCTGGAAGCTCAAGAGAAAGGATAGCAGCCACCTGGAGAACTTACATGCTCATACTAACTGCTGGGACTTCAGCAGAATTAGAGGCACCCTATGAAGGGGACTGGGCCCCCAGGTTTCTCCCTGACCACCCAGATGGCCTTTTCTCTCTCATTACTTTAACCGTGCAATGATAT
>PVKS010039279.1:0-17378 GCA_004027875.1 Aplodontia rufa | reverse complement strand
TAAACACAATAACTACCCAAAATGCATTAGTTCTTTCCCCAGAATAGGAGGCAAAAATATTTTTGAGTGGTGCTTTCTCTTCTGATACTCCACAACTTAAATACTATAGTGTAAATTTGATATCACTTTAAATACTGACATCTAGGGCTGGCACGTTGGTGCACCCCTGTAATCCCAGGGACTCAGGAGGCTGAGACAGGAGAATCACAAGTTCAAAGCCAGCCTCGGCCACTTAGCAAGACCCTGTCTCAAAATAAAAAATAAAACAAAAAAGGACTGGGGATATTAAGTGCCCCTGGGTTCCATCCTCAGTACCAAAAAAAATTTTTTTTAATTGACATGAAGTCAATCAATATTACATTACATGTTGAAGAAGGGGAGAGTAAACAAAACATATCCACTTAATGAATCTGTAGATAGGCACAAGCATGTTACTCATAGGAAAGAAACACGGCAATTACAATCTTTACTTCTTTAACTGGTCACATGGCCATAGTTGGTATATATAGCTACCTTTTTCTATCACCCATTCTATATTCCCTCTGCCTTCAACAAGCACCTCAGCAGATCTTGGTTCTTTACCTGGCAGGGAGACTCACAACTTCAGTCCTGAAGGATCTGAGACATTTGTCATCCTGCCTAGATTGGGTGGTTGTAGTTTCCCACTGACCTTAATAACAGGACATGGGAATACCCAGAGACGCCCTAAGGGATCTCCTGCAATCCAGGGATCTTTTTTCTTACCTCCATGTGGAGTAATAGTCCAATCTCCCCTTGGTAATCTGGATAAATCACCCCCTCCAACACCATAACTCCCTTTTTAGCCTATTTACTCAGAGGAAGAAGGAACCCAAAGTGGCCAGGGGGAAGGCTTAACTTCCAGTTTAATGAACTCATTGTAGTTCCTAGTAGAAGCATTCCCCCTCTGGAACTAAGACTTCTAGACCAGCAGAGCATAAGGTTGAAGGGACAGGAAACCACCACTTAGCTAGTGTGTCACTGGGGGTAATGGTGAGTGGTTCCATTCCCGTTTCCACCTTTGATTCCTAGAAGAGACAGTACCATATAGCAGATGCTGACTTAGAGCACATATAGCCTTTTGGGAATACCTTGCCCCAGTCCTGCAAGGTATTGCCACCTAACTGGTGTTGTAATTGTGTCTTCAAAAGGCCGTTCCACTCTTCTCTCAAACCAGCTTCAGGATGGTGGGGAACATAGGAAGGCCAGTGAAGCCCATGAGCATAGAGCCATTTTCAAACTCCTTTGACTGTGAAGTGAGTCCCTGGTCAAAAGCAATGCTGTGTGGAATACCGTGACGGTGGATCAGGCCTTCTGTGAGTCCATGGATAGTGGTTTTGGCTGAAGTACTACATGCATGGAAGTCAATTCATACCCAGAATGAATATCTATTCTGGTAAGGACAAATCACTACCCATTTTATGATGAAGTAGTCCAATATAATCAGCCTGCAACCAGGTCACTAGTTGATCTCCCTGAGAAATGATGCCATATCAGGAGCTCAGCATTGCTTTTTGCTGGTGCAAATTGGGTCCTCAGCAGTAACTATAGCCAGATCAGCCTTGGTGAATGGAAGTCCATGTGGCTGAGCCCATGCACAACCACCATGATGATCTGCCTCACCTCGAGTCCACAGCTGTGGAGTCCACCATCTGTGGACCAAAGCTCTGAAATGATGTGCCAAAATAAACTTTTCCTTCTCTTTGTTGATTTAGTCAGGTCTCTTGGTCACAGCAACGAAAAAGCAGACTAAAATACCCTTAATATCTTAGAAAATGACCCTTCTTTGGAAATAGGGTAGTTGAATATGTAACTAGCTATGATGAGGTCATATGGGAGAAGTGTGGTCCCTAACCCAATATGACTAGTGTTCTCATAAGAAACCCACCTGAAGACAAAGACACACAAGAGAAAACCATGTAACAGCAAAGCGAGGCTATAGCTAAGCAGCTGCAATCCAAGCCAAAAACACCGGAGCTGCCAGAAAGAGACCAGAGGCAAGGAAGGGTTCCCCTACCGCTTTCAGAGGAAGCGTGGCCCTGTCAACACCCTGACTTCAGAACTGTGAGACAAAAATTAATGTTGTTTCAAATCACCCAGTTTGTGGCAGCTTAAGGGCAGCTGTAGGGAACTAATTCACAGGATTATGGGAAACCAATAGAAGATGGTGAAACACCCAGGCGCTGGCAATAGGGAAGCCTCTGCCTTCCTAGCCTGAAGCATGGTGGGGAGCAGCCTTCACTGAAATGTGCAGCTGTAAAACAGGAGCTGTAGTTTCCAGCACTGGAAGGCAGCCTCTGCCGACCCTAGCCCGGTAGGAAGGACCTCAGGGTAATAACACCCACTTCTCTCCTCCTTCCCTTTAGACTCGTGCTGGTGCCTCCCGTTGGCCAGACCAAAGGGGATGCCAGAGAGCAAACACACCAAATAGATGCAGTCCATTAAGGCCAGCCTCCTGGGGTAGTAGGAGCAGTGCGGATCTGGAAAGGCATAGACTGTCTCAATCGAAAAGTCACTCCCCTGCCCTCTTGACCAGAACCTGTCCTCTATAATAAGCTATCATGATCCTTCCACTTCTGCAGAATATTTATCACCTCAGAGCTGCAATGGAGAAATTGATTATGCAAATTTTTAAGTGATGACTGGTTCTTATGCTCCAACGTAAGCACTATAAGAGAGCATGTCTGTCATTCATTGGTAAATCTTCAGAATCTGATGCATAGTGAGAATATTAGAAGGCCCAGATTTATAGGCTAGGTGAGCTGATGTAAAAGATCAAGTATGAAGTCCAGAGAGGTAGACTTTGGCAACTTTCTAAGAACTATAGAGTGAACACCATGGTGTCCTTCAAGTGGGTGGTGATGACACAGCTTGCAAGACCAAGGAATGTGGCCACCTTGAGTACTTGCTCACAGGCCTCCAGAAATAATGGGCAGGATGGTTAGTTGAGCAAAAAGAAGTGCAGTGGAGGTGTGTAGGAAGAGCAGTTTCTAGGGGCTCCGGCAAACTTGACCCCCTACCTGAATTCCCTCCCTGCCTTCCCCAGGCGTACTTGGGAAGTCAAGAAAATTTAAGCAGGTCCTTCCTCCACTAGCATAGAAACTGAGGGCCTGAACCCATTCCCAGACACTGCAGGAAACTTTTGCTCTTGCCTTTGCTTCCCAAGTGACCCTCTTTCATGCTTCAGCTGCATTTTCTAGTTGCCATTATTAATTTACCTGTTTGATTTCAAAAGTTCAACAATTATTGGTTTTTAATTTCTAAGGTACAGGTCCAGAGAACTTCAACACTTCCTTCTTTTGAAGTTCATTTAAATTTAGACTGTCATAAACCAGGATGTAGTGGTGGTTTCTATGTTTTTTTGTAATATTTTGCTTTGTAGAATTCAGCATAGGTACCCTTCAGGAGAAACAAAAAGATAGATGATCTCAATAAAGATCAGGAAACTGGTTCAAATTTGGTAACAGTGTTTCATTGGATTGCTCTTTTACACATGGATGAATCACCCTTATCCAATTTTGCCAAGAGGGAGTTTGCCATGAACACAACAATCATTGCAACCTCAGAGTCTTGTGCACATAGTATCGATCTCCTCCTCTGATGGTTCTTTTGATTACAGCTGTAAACGTCAATAATTCTTCTTCTTGATATTAACTGTTAACATCACCATAGACTTTACTCCATGTATATCTAATCTGAAAATGGACCATCGATATCCACTTGAACTTCTAGGGCAGGAAGCAGAAATCTTGTTATCAATCAAACAAGCTCCCGTCAGCTGGCTTTACTTACTGGACCACAGTGTCCATCTCCAAGTAACATTGTCATCCCATTAACAGAAAGCAGGCACTGCAATCCTCCTGCGGGTGGCGAGACTCCTCTAGGGAATGGGACAGCTGCAGACTGGAGCTGGTTTCTTCAGGCACAAGCACATCACACAGAAGATGTGAACTGAGAGGACGGACCAGCTGGAGGAAGTTGGGAGACGGAGAGGTCCCTGGGTGGAGCCAGGCAGAGGATCTGCATCCTCATCCTTCTCCCAGGCAGGTAAGGCAGAACCCAGGGCCTCACAAGCAAGACTCAGCAGCCAAGAGGCATCGGGTTACACAGAACCTGACCCTCATCAACAGTGCCCTGACTCGGGCCATTTCAGCTCCAGTCCTCACTGAGTCTCTCTGTGCCTTCTCTCAAGAGTCATAGCAAGGGCTGGAGCGGTGGCTCAGCAGTTGTAGTGCTTACCTAGCATGTGCAGGGACCCAGGTTCAAACTCCAGTACCATATACACAACTAAGTACTGGAGAAACAAAGACCAAATGAAAAAGTAAATTAAATTGATTTAAGAGAAAAAGAGTGAGTCATAGCAGACATTGTATTGGCACCTGTATTTTACTCCCAGGCCACAATACGGAAACAGAGCCCACCTGTCCCTTCCTCTTGATGCTTGTCAAAGGAGGTATCTCGCTGGACTGGCAGTCTCGTGGATTCTTTCCATCCTTCTTAGGAGCCTGCCTGGAATGACAACTACAGGGGTCTGGGGCTGGTGGAGTGAGGGCTGGAGAAATTCTATGGGTGTCTGTCAAGTCTGCAGAATTGCTAACTTTACCACCCTTATACATCCATCCTGTGAGGCAAAATGTCTGGATGTGTCTCTTGCATTGTCACCCACTTATCACTTATATAGAGGCAACAAATCGGCTGAAGATCTGACATGCACAGCTCTCTGCATTCAAAAATGAGCAAACGGACTCTGAAAACACTGTGGTGGATTAAGGTGCAGGAGCCGCTGTGCAAAGAATAGAAATTAATTTCTAACCAACCTTCCCTGCTTTAGGCAGGGTCTTAGCACACTGCAGTGTCTCAGACAGTACGTGCTGCCTCATAAATTTTCCACACTGACAAGGTGAACAAACTCCAGAGTCAAGGCTTCTTTCCTACTCTCAAAACTGAACACATTTCCCCCAAATATTAATTGAAATGATAGGATTAGACAGCTTTAATTTTTTTTGTCAGGGCACTTCATTTGTTCTTCGAGCAAATACCATCTCTCATATCTGGTTAATATTGCTCCATAGCATTTATCACCCTTTGACACGCTGTATATTTTACTTGTTTATTTATTTATTTATGTTTTGTCCCATTCTCCATTTGGAATACAAGATCCCTCCTGATGAGGATTCTTGTCCGTTTTATTCATTGCTTTAACTCCAGCAATTAGAACAAATCTGGCACAAATTAGTCACTCAGTCACTATACTTAGTGAATGGGCGCATCAGAGATTTAATGCATGAACACCATGTACACTGCACTGTGCTGGATTTGGGGAGACAGCAGAGCCCAGGACTGGTGCTGACTCCACTCTCTGAGACGCTTCTCTCAGCCCTATCTGTCCACTGGCACAGTGCTGTTGACTGCAATGGGATTTTCTGAAGGGTTGATAATAGAGCCTTCTAGAATCTCAAATAACTTACTGTACATGAGCAGATGCTAATGCTCCTAAGTTCCTTGAACATCCTGATGTGGCAGTGGTAAAATGGGAAGGATGGCAGCCTTTTTCTCTTTTCTCCACTTTTTCTCACCTGATTCCCAAGGTCATAGGTCCTGAGTCTTGAGTTTTCAGGGGGAATGCTGAACACTTTTAATTTATTTCACAAAGGAATTTTTCAGACTTTGTCTCCAAAGAGACCTGCAAGGACCTGCTATTTTCATAACCAAAAACCACAATAACACATTTTCCTAAATAAAAGAGCATTTCCTAACTCCCTGCCACCACATGATTTTGGTATTCTTCAAGAATACAGAATCCACTGAGTTCTTTGAGTTGATTGATTGATTTAAGCTATTTGCACATATACAAACACATTTATGAATTTAGCAGCATACAGTAGTGCGCATCAAATGCTGAAGGAATTCTCTGAAGATGTGCCCTGCTGCTCAAGGGCTCCTGAGGCTGCAGTCAACGCATGGAGCAGTATGCCGCCTAGCTTGCCATCATACTCAATAGGAAAAAGACCCAGTGATGGGACAAAGGAAGTCAAGCCAAATGCAATTGCTTATATTAATTTAAATAAGGTCAGACTCTCAAACTCTGTATTTAAATAAGAAATCCAACAGTCATAAGTTTTCTTTTTACCTGCATGCTTATGACAGAATAAGGAAGTTTAAATTATCCTATTCTGGCTTAAGGACAAAACCTCATAAGTATTTGTAACTTTCAGAAAAAGAAATGTCAGTATAAATATATTACTCAGGCAACAAATTATTAAGAAAGAAAATCAATCCCAAGTATAGATTTTGGAGATTAAAGTTGCTGTCATAGAATGTAACAACATCCATTTATTCATTCAATTACAAGTATTAATTACCTACTATGTGCTGGGTACTTTTTTAAGAACATGGGAATATGGCTCTGGGAAATTCATGAAATTCATTTATTGGTGGAAATAAATACAAAATTAAATAAGTAAATTTGTTAGACAGTTATAATTGCCATAGAGAAGAATAAAACATGGAGAGAGAGAATATCAGAGAGAGTGCTGCCAAAGGGCTAGGGAGATTACGATTTTCAATCTGGTTGTTAAGAAAGGCTATAACGTGATGGTAGCGCTTCAGCAAAGATCTGTGGGTGGACAGGAAGCCCAATATTTGAAATCCAGGTATTTTCTGGTCTCCTCTGTTATAAATAACATTTTAATGTACAATTTTAAAACACATAATAATAGCTTTCTTGGGGGTGGGGAAAAGGGAACTGCTTTTCCTACTTGTCTTGCTGAGGGGTCTTGCGCAGTTGCTCTTTCATTTTTCAAGCCCAAATGATGGAATTCCATTAATTAGCACAAAGTGCGTTGGGGGGTAGGTAGGAGTGGGTGACACCGAAGTCAGAGCTGAAAAGATCAAAAGTTGCAACGTGAAAAGGACAAAGGCAGAATTAAATTATTGACAAGTGAAAAGCGAGATATATAATGTTGATCCCTTTGCCTTGACTCTCTCCCTACTCACATGACCTCATTCTGGTAGTGTGCAAAGTGGACACATTTCTCTCACCGGTCCTGAGCTGCCTCTACTCTAGGACGCAATCTGCAGCCTCATCTGCACTTGGAGATCAGTGCGCCTCCCAAAACTGTCCCAACAGAATGTGAATCTAAAATAGAACACATGTTCACCCCAGTGAGGTGACTGGGTTTTCTCCTCTCCAGGAAGCCAGTCACAGAGAAACCTGAGGAGTAGGGTGACTATGGAGAGAGCTAGAGTGGCTTTGCAAGCCCATGCCGAACTTTAGCGGTTTAGCCCCCACAGGTCCTGGGTGTGCCAGAGCCACAAGACTGGGTCAGGTCCAAGCTTCACTTGCCCCCTGACAAAGTAATACTCAGAGGAAATGAGAAGTGGAGCCAGCATCCGCAAGAATTATGCCAAGGAACTTCAGCCTCACGTGTGCTGTCCTAGCTCTTGACGTGAAAGGCCTCCTCCTGCGTAGAGACCGCAGCCATGTTTGCATGGCACCTGGGCCATGGTCATGATTAGTAAAGGATTAACTGCCCTGGACTTCTACAGAAGTGAAAGGCTTTCATGCACCAAGTTCATAAATAAGAAACAAAGAAACACAAATGGACCAAGGTATTTGGTACTACCAACTGACATCAGAGAGGAGGCTCAGCATCAATGACCCTCTTCCGTAGGAAGAATCTTTGAGTTCGCTGCTGGCCCATTGCTCAGCATGAGAGCCATCATTTCTCTTTCCATATGAGGGATATCTACTCCCACACCCACAGAGTGGCAGAACAATACGAAACTTTGTTCACTGCCTGGCTCAGCTTGTCAGGTGAAGACACAGAATGTGAAGAATGGAGAAATGAAGCGACTTTCCCATTATCATACAACCAGCTAGTGGCAAAGCCTAAAGAACTCTGGTCCAGAACTCTGTCCTCCATACCCTGACTCCTGGTTGCCACAGGAAAGCATTCTATTACCCACGCGCTTCAGGTCCACATCCCTGCAACTCTCCCTCCAGTGGCCTGGAAAATCTTTCTCCTCCCAACCAATCTGATTCCCTGTGTAATACCTTCAAGGCTCGGAGAGGGAAAAGTTTCCTCTGTGTTGTGGGAGTGCAATGCCCTTGAAGAACTCCAGAGAACTTGCCTACAGTTCAGTCTGTGCTCTCTGACTCTTTCTAAGAAAACCCTTGAAGTTTCAAACCCTGCTCTGGTTTTTTTGCCCTGCAATGGGTACTACCATCATACTGAGCACATAGCAGGTGCTCTGTACATGTTGATGGGTGAAAGAAGAAAGGGCTCTCCTTCTCTCTCATCTCAGCCTGTTCAACCCTGCTCCTCTTGGCAGGGCCTCCAGCCAGCTCCGCTAAGGAATGGATGGATCAATGGCCACAGTCTGCCTGCCAGTTTTTCCCTCCTTTCCATTCAGAGACAAAATTGCCCCTTCTTCCTTTTGAACATAAGGGAAAGTCAACAATATGACAATGCTATAAGGAAAAGGAAAGCCAATGAGGTGCCATAAAATTATAAGAATGACAGTGTCATTATAATCACAGCTAATAAGCCCCTTCCACAGGATCAGGCCTGGTTCATTTCTGAATTACCCTGAGTGAGTCACAAAGAAATTAGACAATGTTCCATTGCTGCATGTGAAGTGATTGCAAAATGGAAAAGGAAACCTCTAGACTACAGCTTGGGTTCCAAACCTGGCTCTGCCCTTTAAGAACTTCAGCCCATTGCTTCATCTCTCCAGGCCCATTTGTAAGGTGAAGGAGCCAGATTAGATACAGTCTAAGTTCCTTCCCGTGACTCCTGTGATGAGTGGTCCTCATTTCCTATTGGGGAAAAGAAAGCTTTCTGAAGTTTCAGCAAAAAGAAGCTAAAAAATGAAAATTCCCTTGAAAAGAAAATCATTAGCAACTGCCAAAAGTTACTAGTAAAAATAAGGATTGATGGCCTATCGTCTTGAAACACTTTTCTATATGCAAGTCACTATTCAAAGCTGTTAACTGTTCTAACCAGTTTAAACCTCACAGTGACCCATTGCTATTTTGCAAATAAAGAAACCAAAGGATAAGGCAATAAAGGCAATGCGCAAGGTCACAGGGCTGGTAAGTGACAGCCAGGACATAAGCACAGGCAACCTCCTTCCAGGGCTATTGTTCCACACACCCCAAGGGTCTCCTTTTTCTGGATTATATCAAAAACTGATTTTTTTAAATCATGTCTGTGGGCAAATAATGGGTTCACTGCCCTCCCAGAGTGCTCTCTGACATCAGTAGACTACCCTATAAAAGGAAGCTGAGTATGAAGAGCAGGACAGTTTCCTCTGGGGTCCCCATGATGCTGCCCCTTCACTTGACATCTGAGAAGACCAGCAGCCTCCATGTATGTCTGTGGCACTTTCCCACCCTTGGTCCTCAGCACCTGGTGTCTGCCTATATAGATCCTCCTGGTGCTGTTTCTATCTGGCAACGCAAGAGTTTTCACTGTAAAGTGATACGATGTCTATCTCTTGTGATTCTTACCAATGCTTCCTCTTGTCCAGAAGTCCAGCCAGTCTTTTGGAGGACCATGAGAAATATCAGGGACTTCCTGATGCTCACCCACAACTTTGTTTAGCTTCAGACTCTTCTAATTTTTAATATTTTAATTTTTTAAGAGAGATGGACAGTGAGTGAGAGAGAGAGAATCAATTTTATTTAATTTTTCATGTGACCCTCGTTGCTCCAACACCTCGTTGTGTACATGATGCTGGGGTTCGAACGCACATCTAAACACATGCCAGGTAAGCATGACACCACTGAGCCACCGCTCCAGCCCCAGACTCTTCTACATGAACCACTACCACCAAGCTCCTAAAAACCCTTCACTGTGAGACCTACCTCTCAGTAAGATATTCACTTCACCAGAAGTGATAGGGAGAATGAATTTTTCATACCAAAATTTTTTCCAACTTACTGGGTTCAGATGTCGGGAACAAGAGCTGGACAAAAAGGTCTCAATTTTTAGAAAGCTTGGTCTTATTCAGCTTCTAGAATGCTCTCCCGAAGGGCCTCCCCATCTTTGGATACATTTAATTAAGGATTGTATTTAGTTTAGAAATAGAGAGGCCCTTTCCCATCCTTCAAATGGAAACTATACAGCTGATTACTAACCTGTGAAGGGTGACTCTTGTCCATCCTCACATTGCCCATGCTTTCTGATGGGGTAGTTTTCACTATAGTCCGTGGCCAAGGAAGTCAAGTTCCCCTAAGTGAATCCCAGGGATTATCATTCTTATTCCAGTCCTCTGACTTCTTCCATTAAAGAACTGGAGGGATCTGTTTCAGGGGGAAAGCCAGGGAATCAGAGCTGCTCTCTTGCCAAAAAATGCATGCTCTGAGGGCAGGCAATTGGAGGCATATCTGTGCCAAATCCCATGTGGAAAGCAGCTCTGAGATCTGAGGAACCAGCCACCTGCTCAGGAGGGCTAGCTACTGTTGGAAAACAAAATTATTTGCAAGTCAGAACACTTACTTCTAACTTTTTGTGTGACTTTGGACAAGTTGGTTAACTTCTTTGAGGCTCTGATTCTCATCTCTACAATAAAAAGTTTATGTTAGACTATCTCTAAGCTTCCTCCAGCACTAAGAAGCTACACAGGTCTCTGCCCAGGAAGAAAGAGGAGCATTTAGCCATGGAACAAAGGGAATCAACTTCGACAGATTGCCAAGATTTGGGAAGCATGGATCCCTGCCCTGCTGATTCCATTATGTGACCCAATAAGGATAAAAATCAAGAAAGGAGCTAAATGAAACACACTCATGACTAATCAAAGGGGATTGAAAGTCATTGCTAACCTCATAGCTACCTTGCATTGCCTCCAGCTCACCTCCCTTGGGACACTCCTCCTCTTCTTTAATGTCTCCTCATGATTCTCAAATACTGTGATCACTCAAGGTTGAAGCTTTTAATCTCCCATGTATAAAAGGATATGCAAATAGAGTTCAGTTTCCTGTTGAGTCTCTGCCAAGGTCTTAGCCTGGCAGTTCTGGGAAAGAAGCCAAAGACCTCATATTTCTTGGCTGTTAACATTCTCCCATCTGTGCTCAAGTCAGCAGCCTGGGCTTCAGGCTGTGGCTTCTCTTAGTTCTATACTTTCTCAAGTTGTCTAAAGGAATCCTTTAGAATGCTCTTGCAAGAAAGTAAGATACAGCTGGCTCCCAAGTAACCAGACAGAGCATTCTCTGCCTATGTTTGGGGGCAATAAGAAAAAGACAAGGGAGTATATAGTCCTATATTACAGTCTCAGAATACAATCTTCTGAGCTACTTGAGGTACTAATATTAATTAGGTACTAGGCAGGGCTTCAATAAGCCATCTGTATTTCCAGTATGGGGTTTTCATACCTACATAAGATGACCAAAAGCAAGGCCCTTAGGTACAGTAACATCCAGTACAGTGTTCGAAAAAAAAGGCCTGAAAACACAAAACATTTCAGGGTATTTCTGAGCCAGAGGACCTGCTAAACAGCAGAATCAGAGACCAGACTAATCATCCCCTGAGTGCCCCGTACTGAACTCACAATGGCAGTTGCCAATTTTACTTGACAAGAGGTATCCAGATCCAAGTGTACTGACATATTGTTACCAGGATTCTAATGGAAAATTATATTTTCCAAGCTATGTTAAGTCTGACCATTTATTAGGCACAGAATGTTCACTTTTTTTGCAAGTGTCATGACTTCTTTGAATTTCCCAGTATGTCCCTTCTGAAATTAACTCCCACCAGGGCTTCTCTGTGCATTCTCATTTCCATTACAAGGTTAACGTACAAGTTAAATTTTTTAATTTCTTCAGAGCCTCTGTGGAGAGATTTCTTCTTTCATATCTCTGTTATCCCAGGCAACCTGAACTGTCTTTGGACAGTACAACATTAGTTTAAAATTTTTTTAAAAAAGTGCAGCTATTGTTTCAAACCCGATCATTCATTTAGTGTCTTTTGCAGCACTTATTCCTAAATCTCTCTCAATTCTTGACCCTTTGGGCCTCCATCTTTTAAAATCATACTTTTTTGAAATCTACCCACAGAGTGTTGGTCTCTACGAATTTCCACCTCTCGATTCTGCCTCCCACCCAGCCTCTCTCACTCTGAATTCATACCCTCCAATGATGATTCCTCCCAGACTGTTTTTATCTCAACAGGGAAGTTACCTAAAACAGGTGCCTTCCTATTCCTGTTTCTTGCTTCTCAGCCCCACCCTATCCTGAGCAAATCTGAAAGTTAGCACCACCTTGTGCCATTCGTGGGCATTTTCCTCACAGACATGGCCTCAGAGTTGCATTTTGAGACTGAGCCTGAACTCCATTGACTTTACAACCCTTGAGGTGCCTGGCTCAGAAAGACTCAGGAGTTTCTACCTGTACCCAGGTCCAGCAACCTAATCACTGCAATGTGTCCTTAGGAAAGACTGATTGCCATATCATTCTTGTAACAACTCAGAAGTGAACCTTAGCATCTACAGGATATACAGACCTTATAAAGCTCCCAGGCAAAGTCCCACATGCACCAGTTCTGTGGGCTGAATGGGAGCCACTCAGATCACATGCCTTGGATGGAAAAAAGAAGCAGTAACACCTTAGACCACAACACTTTGCTCTATAATGTGCTTATCGCAGGCCTGGTATACTCAAAAGCAACCTAGAATAAGCCAACACAGGCTTGTGTTAGTCTGGAGGCCTGAGGTAAGTGAATCCGACTCCAGAGAACAATCGTGTCCGCTCTCCAAGGCAAATACTCCAAGGTCTCTGTGTAAAGCAGGTCTCTAATTACCCTGTATTTCCCTTGGAATTTATCACTCACAGTTCCTCTACATACAGAATTGAGGGTGACAATTGAGACTCTGTCCTACAGGTACTAATTAAGTCAGCTATCAGTGCAGATTGTTTGTGTGGAAGGAAGACAATTTTGCACCAGCATTTACTAACCTTTATTTTAATGAGAAAAACAAAAGGGACACTTTCTTCCTACTATGACTTTCTGCACAGATCATTTCCAGAGAGGGTTAGGATGGTTTTGCATGGTTCTTTGGTTTCCATACCCCAAGCTCTCTGGTCTCCATCACATCTGTTGGAAGGATAGCCTTGTTCAGCAGGGTGTACACCATCACACTGGTACCAATAGTCACATTTGATTGTACAGCTTGGCTAATAAACCTGGAAGAGCCCATATTCTAAGAGGGAACATTAGAAGTGGTAGGACAGAGGGTCCCCAGTGCTGGGAAACTGCTCACGTCCACTGCTGACTTGGTCTTCTCACCAGCTGCCTGATCCAACAGGTGCAGCTTCTTTACAAGGCACCAGAGTCCCGTAATGTGCATGTCCTGTGGTTCCCTGTACCCATAACACCCCACATTTGAGTTCCTTCCCAATTCAGAGAACGAAAGCTACTGGTTTGGGGACAATTCACAACAGATGTGGGCCACAACCACAAACTACCGAGGAAGCATCTACCAGAGCAGGGCTTGAGAATCGGCTTCTTAGAAATTCCCATACATCATGAAAATAGAAGGGACACTAGCAGAGCAGAGGAAGGGACTGGGAGTGGGAACAGAGGAGAGAAAGGGCAGGTGCCAGGGAATGAAACTGAACAAATTATATTATTTGCATATATGAATATGTCACAATGAATCCCGCTATTATATATAATTAAAATGTGCCAATCAAAAAAATGTTTTAAAGAAATTCCCATACCATCAATCATTTAGCACCTGCTCAAAGAAAGAGACAGGGAGACTTTCTCCAGAGCATCTCCAGGTACTTAATTCATTCTGTTGAGAATGAAGAAGACTGAGTGTACCACAAAGACTTAAGAAGACTGAGGACGGAATTAAGAAAATTATTAGAAAGTAGGTATTACAGCTTTACACATACTTCAGGAAAATCTTCAAATCTACTCATAACCTTAATATAATACCTTCCTATGTCACCGACTTGCCTATCTCACTCTTTGAATCCCATATAGTGGTCACACACTGGGTACACATTCAAAGCCATGAGCAGCAGGACCTTGCCTCTCTCCTCACATAGGACAATGGCAATGGGGATTGTGGCAACCGGAATATGACTGCTAGCTTGTGCCAGGCTTTGCAAGGATGCCCTCGTGTCGCAATGGTGTGTGACAGATTGCTGTCCCTAAGTCTGTAGGCTTTTTTTTAAAAAACTATTTTTTCCCCAAGAAAATTACCCTTGCTAAGAAAGGTAAAAGGAGAATGACAATGTGCAGAGAAAGAAACATGAAGACATAAGAAACAGGGAAAATATTGTTGTGGACTCAGAGTATTTATCATTTAAATTAATATTAACCTGACCTCCCCAGAAAAAGTCAAGATCGGTATGAAGATGCGTATTTTCTTATGGGCACTTAAAGAAAATATGAGAGCTTGAATAGTGTTACTGCCAAAAAATAAATAAATAAAAAGTACTTCTCTGTGGCTGCAGTGATCCAAAGTTTGGCTGCCAGTCCCAGTCCCTGTGAACTGTGAAGTGAGCCATCCTGTTCCTCATTCTCATCTCTGGGTCCTTTTCTTGGACCTTCCTCTTCATCACCTCCCTCATACACTTTCATTCTGTTCCCAAGAAAACCCAGTCTCGAAAAATGACCTGAAACCAATGTGCACTGATATTTGAGTGATGAAAATAAGGAAAGCAAGCTTTTCTGAGATTAGGGGGAGAGGGAGCATTACATTTTAAAAGGGATACTAGCCATAAGCAAAAGACCGAAACAAGTGTAGCAGGATTTTCAAAGCTTGAGGAAAACCGCTAGAAATGAAAGATGGAAGCCTGCCCCTCCCTCTTCGGAGACTCCACATGGATTGCAAGGCAGAGTCTGAGCCTCCCAGAGTGGGTACTTCTCCAGCGTGCAGGCAGGGGTCTTGCTGGAGCATCCAGAACCTGGTCATGGAAAAAGGCACTGCAGCACCCCGTGCAGACCAGGACCAAAGGTTAGGGGTGACACCTGGGGAAACATTCCATTGCAGTGGCAGGAGCAGCTTTGTAATAGCTCAGCAGCGCAAAAGGCATCCATCCTTGTCACCAAGTGGGTTCAGTGGCTAACTGCACTGGGAAGGTGGTCTCCGCTGGCTGGGATCTAAAGTCATTGTCTTGAGCTCTTTTCTCCCTAGAATTCATTATAAAATTCTATGTTGAAAGAAAATCAGGACTGCCACCAAAAAGTAACATTGCTTTGGTATATGTCTTCCCAGTTTTCATTCTCAATCTATATATTATTATCTAGTCTGTAAATGTACTCATACCCTACAGACACATTTGTATCATTTTTAACATTATATATCAATTTTATATGATACTTTCCTAATCAGTTTTTTTTTAAGAGAGAGGGTCAGTGATAGAGAAAGAGAGAGAAAATCAATTTTATTTAGTTTTTCATGTGCCTTTCGTTGCTGCGACACTTCGTTGTGTATGTGGTGCTGGGGTTTGAACTTGTGCAGTCGCGCATGCCAGGGAAGTACCGTAACCCCTGAGCCACCACGCCAGCCCCCTAATCAGTATTTTTAATAAACTACATTCAGGCTATACCCAGGGACAAATTGTAGTTTTATCAATAATTTTCTTATGGTTAAGAATTTAGGTAGCATCTACATTTTTCCCACTATAAAATTTATTGTGATGGGGTTAGAGAGGTCACCCAGGGGTAAAACATTTGCCTGGCATGCATGAGGTCCCAGGTTCAATCCCCAATACTACATACACAAATAAATAAAGGAAAAACAAAAACCAGATGAAAAAAGTTAACTCTCTCTTTTAAAAAAAATTTTTTGCTGTGATAAACATTTGTACTTATAACTTTTTCATTCTTTAAAATTATCACCTATGTATATAAATAAATTTTATATTTGCAATTTTACTATGTAATTAATATATCATATATATTATATGTTACACACACAATGTATATAAAATAAAGTAAGAAAGTCCAATTTTCTCAATTAGAAGATTCAAAGTTAAGGATTTGAGCCAACTTGAATATATAAACCCTCAGGATTATAAATTAAATTATTAAATTCTGCTTTAGAATTTTAAATGGATTAAGTTAATTATCTCATGGTTCATAAAATAACTTTATTCAAATTCTTCACAAGCATTTCAAACCAATGTATTTATCACCATTAGAGCCACTTTTTTAATCCTCAAACTTTTTCCCAAAGTATATCAAACTGCTTTTTTGTCTAGGTTGCTTAAAGCACAGCACATTGTCGATCCATATGTGAAGCTATCACAATCCCATTCTGGAGCCACAGTGTCTATTTACATGATGGTAGCACTCTGGCTTTAACAATCGTCCCATAAGTGAGTATTCCCAATCTCCACTATGGAACATCTAGTTTAAAAGACTGGTGTAAACAATAGCGAACCCTAGCAATTTTCAAGGCATTGGGAGAGCCAAGAAAACTACCTTTTATTAAACTACTTAGTCATTTTTTTGCTAGGTCCATCAGCTGGCTTCCATAAGCATCCAAGCATTGGTTGACATCGTTCCAACTTATCGTGCCTCCACTCAACTGTACTTTACTGTTCAAAATTAAATCATTGAACACAAGTATATTGCTTTTTGTATTTTTTGTAAGTTTTGTGAGGAATCAAATATAAGGAACTCCTTCTTCTCTGAAAATAATAAACCTCACTTTATATTCAAACATGAATAGTATTTTCTCACAATAAATCCCCCAAAGTAGACATGTCTGCTCAACTATTTTAGATGTTTTTACCCTTTTGATAATAACTGCATGGATTCCAATACTAATAAAACCATTTGTGTTGCTTTAGCATCAGAAACACCATCTTTCCAGTGAAGCTATCCTGAAATATCTGCCCCCCCAAAAAAAAGTTTCATTAATGCTTGATTTACATTTTATTATTAAAGGATTAAGATAGTTTTCCAAGTTCACTAACAATAATTAGCTTTCTTCATTTGCCTGTTGCCCATTTATTTTTTAGATTCTTACTGTTTTACTTATTGATTCGTGAGCTTATAATAATTTTGCACATCTGAGTTTCATAGCACTTAACTACAACAACAGCATTGGTGAAAGGAGATTTCCGAGCTATTGCAGATGGCAAAGGGTGGTGATGGCAAAACGCCAAGGACAGGAAAAAAGGAAGAGGCAGGTTTTTGTACTGATATGTTTCACTGTGTCAACGTACTACGTACCACGGACACTGAGGCATATTAAGCCTTTGTTCAAAAACACCCAGCTGTGATCTGCTAGTAGATCTCAGCACTGGGAAGACTCCACTGAGCATCAGGGAAATACTACATGAGCCTTATGGTCCCCTTGCCCCAGCTCCTTCCTTTAGGTGTTTACTCCCTATT
>PVKS010039278.1:0-17380 GCA_004027875.1 Aplodontia rufa | reverse complement strand
TCCCAGTCCCTGGCCATAGCCCCCCTTTCAGGGGAGTTTTGGGATTGTGGTGAACCTCTTCGAGTTTTTTTTCTCATGCTTGAAGAGATTCTTCTCTCTTATTTACCAGGTGAACCTTTTGTGGGAGCACTACAGGTTCTGTGGTTCTTGTAGCGCTGCTATAAGAAAATTTTGTAGATTGGAGGTTTCTTCACAAGAGAAATGTAGGGGCTGGCGAGGTGGTTCAGTGGTGGATTGCTTGCCTGGCATGAGGGTTCAAGCCACAGCACCACATACACAACTAATGTCAGAGAAACAAACAAACAAAAGAAGATGAAAAAATAAATAAAATTGACTCTCTTTAAAAAAAAGAAAGAAAAGAAAGAAAGGAATGTACACAGTACTAGATACTGGAAGTCCAAGATCAAGGTGTGGACATGGTCAGGTTCTGGTAAAAGGTATCTTCTGGGTTGAAGAATGCTGAAATCTCAAGCCTCATATGATGAAAGGAGTATTAGAGAGCTCTATGGAGTTCTTTTCACAAAAGAAACTAATTCCATTCATGAGAGCTGTAACCTCCTGACCTAATTACCTCCCACAGTTGCACTCCTAATACCAATACTTTGGGAATTAGGATAACAACTTATGAATTTGGAGAACATTCAGTCTACTGCAGAGCAGGTATCCAAAAAAAATATTGAAAGCCAGAAGTCATAGAGATTTGTACACCCAGGTTCATGAAAATACTACTTACATTAGAGAATACTTTTTTCTTTAGGAGGAAATTATGATATATTCTACAAAATGGATGACTCTTGAAGATGCTATTCTAAAAAATAAGTCAGACACAGAAGGACAAAGGCTACATGATTCAGCTCATGTGAGATACTTACAGCAGCCCAAATAATGGAGATAGAAAATAGAATGGTGGCTGTCAGCGACTACAGAGAACAGGAAGCATGGGGTCCTTGTTAATGATTATAGAGTTTTAGCTTCATAAGATGAAACCATTCTGGGGAATGGTTACATGACAGCGTGAGTATACTGAACATTACTGGAATGAAAATTTTAAAATGGTTAAGATAATACATTTTATGTTTACTATTTTTCACAATTAAAAGAAAGCTGCAATAAATCAAAATAGAATCAGAGTAAAATGTACTATGAAATTGATCTGAACCATTGAAAATACAAGTTAGGTAGAATATTTTATTACTATTGGATCTAATCAACACTGACTGGAAATGAATACACAACTAATTTTACTGAAATAGGAAAACAATATTGTGGTTGAGCACATCTGTAAATGTTTGTATTGGTTTTCTGTTGGTGTGTAACAATTATCAGAGTATTCACAACATGAAATAACATCCACATACTTTCTCTTGGTTCTATTGATCATATTCTGCATAGATTTGACTAAGTTAAGTATTTTGTGATTTCACAGAGTTGAAATTGAGATTTCTTTCTTGTATCAGCCAGGCAAAACTCTGCTCAAGTCATTGAACTAGGACCACTCTGAATACTCTTCTCCTTTGACAGTAAATGATTCGTAACCTTAATTTCATCCTCAAAAGTCCATTTTGAGCCCTAAGCAACTTAGTGAGAACCTGTCTCAAAACAAAAAACTAAAAACTAAAAACTGGGGTTGGGGATGGGCTTTTACTCAGTGGTTAAGCACTCCTGGGTTCAATCTTTATCTATTACAAAAGAAAAAAAAACCCAGAATCAATTTTGACATGTAGTGTAGCATAATCAAGGCACTAACAATTCAATAGTTAAGTATTATTTAATTGTTTTTAAAGTGTCAGGATTACGGAAACAAAGTCTTAGGGGCAGGTTTTAAATGCTGATTATATATGTTTAAAGGAAGAACAAGAGCAGAATGTTCACAAGGAATGCTCAGACTTTGAGAATAAATTCACGTATAACTTCTAACTTAATTATCACTAGAGACCTGGCTCTTAAATTTGTGAGGCCTAGAGCAAGAGTAGAAAAATGGAAGTCCATATGGAACATGTGAATATATTTAAAAGAAATATATCAAGCCCATATACTCTTCACTTTTAAGAAATACAAAAATAAATGAAATAAAACCTTAACAACAATCTAGAGTGCCAAGTTCAAAGGTAGAACTTGTAGAATTCAGGAAGTACTGCAAAACAACACACAAATACAAATGGAACTTGACCCCATCATTCTTGTCTCCCTTTCTTTCCACAGAAGTGTCCCATATCATGAAGTAGTTCACATTTACATGTTGACAGCCCATACAACACATGCAACCCTCATTTGTACGCATTGAAAATATCCTCCTCCTGATTACACTAAAGCCCATGTTATGCACACTGAAAGCATGGTTACCTTCATCAAAGGACCTTTGCACACACAGCTCCTGTTAGAAGATTTAGAGTTCACATCTACTCAAACGTGGCCCAGAAGCAGAGAAATATTGGTTCAGGTGAAAATATTGTCTTGTCTCTACAAATTCCTTCCTCCAAGGTCAGTGTCCTCAATTAGTTATAAGAGTAATACTGAATCATTGTAACCTTGTGAAGTTTTAAATTCCTTTTTGAAGAGATGAGTAAAATATTTGATAGGATAAGAATATTTCTGAGTTGCACACATTTAAATACAGGTCTGCTTCATTTTAAAGCACTTTTCAGCATATTATGCTATAGAAACTGAAAACTGACAAGGAAGCAAATGTATGTGAGGCTAAAACTTATTAATGAAAAGAATGACATAATTTTTTTTAAAAGGACCCTGTCCCTATCTCCCACTCTGAGGAAAGTCTGTTCTATTCCTTATGCTCTGCTTTCTATTATTTTATTAAAATAAAATCTGTCTGTTTTGCTTGCAAAAAAATGTGACATAACTATAACTTTCACAAACCTAAAGTATTCTCTCTGCATGTTGACTTCACACTCAATGGGAGAATTTCACATAATATTGACGAAAATTAAAACAATGCCCCAAATAAAATAGTCTTTATAAAAACTATTCAAACCATAAATTTCAGAGGGTAAAGAAATAATAACAGTATATCTATAATTCCCATAGTATAATTATGCATTAAAAAGTCACTATGAGTAGCATGATCTCTGATTAAAATGAACAGCTCTTTGACATATATATCCAACTAATAGTTCAGTATCAGGAAGTTTTATTTTAATGGAATAATTTGGAAAGGCACTTTCTTTAATTCCAAGTTTGGTTGAAATAATTAGATCAAAATGGAAGAAAGGGACATAATTACAAGAAAGAATTTGAAGGTTGGATACTTAGCCATGATATTATGCCTTTTTCATCAATGGCATATGGTATGGTTTGGTTACTAGATGTCCCCCAAAAGCTCATGTGTAAAACAACACAGGCTGGGGGTAGCAATGATTGGGTTATAATAGCCTTAACCCAATCAGTGAAGTAATTTACTCATAGGGCTTAACTGGGTGGTAAAGGCAGGTAGGGTGTGGCTGGAGGAGGCAGGCAATTGGGGGCGTGTCTTTGGAGTACACATTTTGTAAGTTAAGCTTAGTTGCTCTCTCTGCTTCCTGATGTGATGTGTTGAGCTGCTTCCCTCCACCACACTCTTCTGCCATGATATTCAACTTCACCTCAAGCTCAAGGAATGGAGCCAGCCATCTGGGGACTAAGACGTCTAAAACCATGAGTCCCTGAAAAAGCTTTTCCTTCTCTGAAATTGTTCTTGTCCGGTCCTTACATTACAGCAACAAAAAAGCTGAAAAAAAAAACAGTATATCTGCACACTAACTTAGCATTAAATTTATAAAAATAAGATTCTTTATTGTGGACTGAAATGTGTAGCTTCTCAAAAAATAATACTCCTTATTATGGATGAAATTATTTCTCTACTCAAAATTCATGTATCAAAGTCCAAATACAATGTAACATCTTTGCTATGGTTTGGAAATGTATTGAGTGTGTTTTCACAAGGTTCACAAACTGAGGGCTTGGTCCCCAATTTGGTGGTATTGGTTTCAGGTGGTGGAAATATCAAGAGGTGGACCCCAAAGGAAGGTAATTATATTATTGGTAGTTCCACTCCTTGTGAATGGGTCAATATTGATCTCACAGAGATGGTCAGGTATCCCAGGAGTGAGTTAATTTCTGTAAGACTGGGTTATCATATAAGAAAGAATTCAGGTGTCTCCCTGCTTATCTTCACTTTCTCTCTCACCATGTGTCCTATTTGGCACATGCTTCTACCATTGCAACATCATAAGCTCTGAAACCTTCATCAGGTTAGAGTAAATGATAGCGATATGCTCTTAAACCTCCAGAACTAAGAGATTAAAAAAACCCTCTTTTCTGTATAAAATATCAGTCTTAGGTTTTTTCACCATAGCAACATAAAACTGAACAATACAGAATCTTTAAGGAAGGATTTAAGATTGAATGAAGTCATAAAGGTAGGACCATAATTCAACAGAACTGGTGTTTTCACACAAAAAATTATACCAGAATTTCCTCTCTCCCCACAGGCATTCAAAGAGAAAAGACTATAAGAGGACATGGAAATCACTGTCTGTAATACAAGGAAAGAGTACTTACCGAATACCAAATGATGTCATCTTACACATTCAGCCTTCAGAGCTGTGAGAAAATAGATTTCTACTGTTCAAGATCACTCAATCTGTGGTGTATCATGATGGCTACACAAGCAGAAAAATATATGTTAATAACTGAAAAGTGGGTAAATAAAAGTAAAAGTGTATTGAGACTAGAAATGCATCCTATTTTTTACACAGGAAGAATTTTTTTTAAAGAAAAAGGGACAGAGAGAGAGAGAGAATTAATTTTATTTAGTTTTTCATGTGGCCTTCATTGCCCTGAGACTTCGTTGTATATGTGTTGCTGGGGTTCGAACCCGTGTACACACCCATGCCAGGCAACCGCTGTAACCACTGGGCCACCACTACAGCACCACAAGAAGAAATTTGATGATGAAAAAGAAAATATGGTACTTTAAATAACATACAAAAATCTTCTATTACAGGTTTAGGAATTTGAATCTATTTAACAACTGTTCACAAGAGTAAAAGTATTTTTGTATATTCTTGATAATACAGTTTAATCAGAAAGGTGGGCTCTAGGCGGTAAATCAAATTTTAAGAATATATACATGTCATATTGTTTCATTGAATGCATTTTTGATTGTACAAAAACTAAATGTCTTAATACATAAAAATGCAGTGTACCTAAACTTAGCCAAGTTATAGGTGTGCTTTGACTGAGGAGGTGTCAAGGCCAGGTCACACTGACATATGTACCCCAGAGGGCAGGCTGCTACCACACAAGAGACCTGCTTATGGAGGCAATTAGCATTTTTTAAAATAAAGCCTTGGGATCAAAATTTCAACAACAACAATAAAATATCCTCAAGCTTATAAATTAATTATTATAAAGTTTTATGAATTATTAATGACAATATAATTGTGAGTTTCTCAAATTTATCACATTGCATCTGGAAAAAATAAAAAAAAAAACTTAAGGAAAATCATTACTGCCTGTGGTTTATTTTCTGACTATGATCATTCTCACAATATCAAGCATACTCTGTGACATTAATTTTCAGAAAGTGTTCTAAGGCTAAAGAAGGAAATTTCACTAAATATGTATGCTTCATAGAATCATGGCAAACCAGAGACATTACCTATCTTTTTGCTAAGTATCTATTTTATTTTTTCTGAAGCATCATGTTCGTATGTGCTTGAATATTAGGCCAGAAAATTAGGTGTGAAAAAAATACCCTGTCTGTATTTCTTACAAATAAACCTATCATAATTTTGAACACCTTTCATATCACTCTTGTGGGAAATCCCTTTTCAAACTATGCACTTATGATTTCTTCCAAGTTCTTTGGGATCTTCTGATCATTACCAGAGTTCATTTGCTATGCATTTCCTGTCATGCATGGTTCACAGGAATGTTCTCTAGCTGGTTCAAGCAGTCCTGATGCATATCAAGATGATTCCGGCATGGCCCGTTATCTCATACTGCACAAGAATAGGGTTCAGCATCCTCTTCTTTATGACCCAAATTCAGCAAAATTTCTTTGTAATTGGAGAGAAATAGCTGTCATGTAAACACAATCTACCTCTAAAATCCTGATTAGATTCTTTCCTCCTTACCATTTATTCTTATTGTTGACTTTAACATTTTGGAGAAAACTATCTCTATTTCCCATGCATGTCACATGAAGTAAGAAATACTAGAAAGTACACTTTCTTGTGTGTATACAACTTGAGTAAAATCAAAAGGAGAAATTGTAAATCAAAAACAGACACAATCCTTGTATATTATATATACATACATATGTGCACATATACATTACCACTCAACAATCATTACTTTTATTATTAATCATATTGTCCTTTGCACTTTTATTCAAAATTGAGAATTTCTTTATATTTGTAATTTGTTCCCAATTTCTATCACAATTGTGAGATTTTATTGTTATTACTTATATGTGTGGGAAGGAGTACATGAAGTGTTTTCCTTTGAATATTAATTATTCAGTTTGTGAATTTGTTTTTGATGACTTTTAGGTATAAAATTATTCAAAAAATGATTGCACATAGCACATTGAATCCCTGTATTTATACTTTTGAAGAAGACTGATCAAAGTTAAATAGCTTATAAATCATTTGAGATCCTAACTTTACCTCCAGGTAATATTTGGTCCCTTTCTAAAAAAACATTTATTTTTTTTAAGAGAGAGGGACAGTAAAGTTAGAGAGAGAGAAACAATCTTTATTTAGTTTTCATATGGCCTTTGCTGTGTTAGTGGTGATGGGATTCAAACTCGTGGACTTGCACATGCCAGGCAAGCACTGTAATCGCCAAGTCACTGCTCCAGCCCTGGAAAGATTTGTTTATCATTCTTCCAGATGAGATTTCTTACCAGATCCTCAGCCTGGCTGAAACCAATGTTCTCTGCCATGTGGTATCTAATTTGTCCAATTAACAGACAGAGTGGCACTCCACAGACTTGCAACCAGTGTTTCTGATCTTTAAAAGTAGCAGATGATTTAGGTCTGTAAAATATTTGTTTAACGGTTTTGTAATATGTATTTTGGGACACTTCAGCAAATTTTGAATTTTATTAAGTGGCATTTTTAGGGAGTGATAAATATAATTATTGTGATATTTTTGCCTCAAATAGAACTTCTAGTTTTTCAAAAAAAGTGAGCATTAGTGAATAAATTTCAATGAACCTCTTTTGCTCATGTAGAAAGAATGCTGAAGTGGTAATGTGGATATTAAGAAGATATTTTCTGAGAAAAATATAACACTTAAACAATTTTTTTACTATGTGATTTACATTTCTCTAAGGAAATTTAAAGATAAAATGCTTAGAATATTGAGCAATCCAAATCTCAGAAAGAAAAATGGAGGGCTATGTTTTCACAAAAGTTCAAAACTAAAATCAAGAAATATTATAGTTGTACTAGGTGCAGTGGCACTTACCAGCAATCCAAGTGGCTTGGGAGGCTGAGGCAGGAGTTTCACAAGTTCAAGGCCATCCTCAGCATCTTAGTACGGCCCACAATAACTTAGTGAGACTCTGTCTCAGTTGTTAAGTGCTTCTGGGTTCCAACATCTGGTACCAAAAAAAGAAAGAAAGAAAGAAAGAATATGTTGATGTCATTGCTTACTTAATAAACCATCAATTTTTAATTAACCATGTAGGAAAATGAAGGACTCTGGAGGCACATCTCTACTTTTTGATCTGTCTTTTTGAAATGTTTGTTTCCATTCTTATTCAACATTTTCAAGATATTACCACAGTTCTCTAACTTACTTCTCATTATGATTATTACTCTTGCCTTTATAGTTAACATACACTTTTTTCTATTCTTTTTTCTCTAATTTCTAAAAAATGAAACATCAGTTACTTTACAATTGCAGACCTATAGATGTATAAAATTTTAAAATGTTGATTCTATAAAATTAGCCCATAAGTCCTTTTTAAATGTTTTCTGTATTTGTTTATTCAATGTATAAAAGTACAACTAGCATAACTTTTAATATATTATAAAAGATATATTCAATAAATTCCTTATATGAGTCCCTCTCACAGTTTTATAGGGCAAATAAAATAGTTTAAAAGAATATGGTAAAGTATTTTACCATTGTTTCCATATCTTCTAATATTTTCTTTTGTGTCTTCAAGTTTAGATAGTCTGCATTTATTCATGACTATAAAATGACTGTTTTCATATAACTGATTTATATATACAAATTATAAAAATCATTAATAGTGAGGAAGTTTAAGCAATTTCAATGTTTAAATATCAGCAATTCATAAGAAAAATAAAATGCTATTATCTAAATTGAAATATGCTATGTAACTAACAGGGATGTTTTTGACAATAGATAAATAGCTTAATTCATTATTATAAATTAAATTCTCATACAACTGCTGCCAGGTCAAGAAGTAGAACCTCACATTAATATTTGGCTTTTGATATGTTCGTACAAAAAATTTATATAAAATACATGCATTTTATTCCACAACTTTCACAAAGGCAATTCAATTTCTCTTCTATGCAATCTTTTAAATATTGCAGCTCACATATTCACATGAAATAGTGTACACACTTCAAACTACATGCCTTCACATGTCCTTGTTAACCCTGTTCGAAAACTAAAAACTTGAGTTAAAGAATTTTAAAATTGTCTTGTTTTCCTTAAGAGAAAAATCTAAGCCCTCATAGTTGGGAGTGTTATTACTATTACCTGCATTATCATTTGTTATTATATTAGTAGGTGTCCAAAGAACTGATATGTCAGTTTTTGTTTTGGGGGGGGGTTGGCGTTTTTTTTCTGTTTTTTGTTTGTTTTTGTTTTTTAAATCTCCAATGAGAAGTTCTTTATGAACTTTATGAACTTGAGAGCTACTCAAGGGCAAACCTAGTGAAAAGAAATGGGTTCATCTTCCATCCCAAATAAGAGAAAAAAATAAAAGAATAATGAAAAGGGAAACAAAATAAATCTTTACATCAATTATTGTTCAAAAGAAATTCCGGCATTAATGCTTCCATTTTTTTTATATAAATATAAATAAGGGGGTGTTTCCTGGCTCTGCGCGGTGTGGCAGAACTCCTAACACCCTGCCAAGGTCCCCTCCTGCCCCTGGGGAGCCTCCTCCCTGGGACTCCGTGTGCCTTTCTCACGCAAAGATTTCTTAACATAATGGCAACCTCCCAGGGGAGGCCAAAGAAAAGATGGGCTGCATGGCGACTTGTCCTGTGTGCTTTCCAAGTGCCTCTGACAGACCTGCCCGAACCCGCTGCACATACCGATGGTATCATCTTTCCTGTGGGAAGCATTTCTGTAAGGAGTGCTTTGACCATTATTACAGAAGCCATAAAAATGGAGATCATAAGTACACTACCTGGAAAATAATATGGACCAGCAATTGCAAAACTCAACCTAGCCCCAAAGCGTTCAAGGCAGACCAGCAGCTCCCCTACTGGGTTCAGTGTCGGAAACCTGAGTGCAGTAAGTGGAGGCAGCTTACCAAGGAAATCCAGCTTACTCCACAGGTAGCAAAGACGTATCTATGCTGTATGAAACCAAATACCACTGTTAAGGCTGAGACCTCAGATCACTGTTCTTTCCCCGAAGATCTAAGAGTGTCAGAAGTTTCCCGCCACTGGTGGTACTCAATGCTCATCCTACCTCTGCTGAAAGAGCGTGGTGGCGCCCCTGCTCTCTACCTACTACCCTGACTGCGTTGGCATGAGCCCTTCCTGCACCAGCACGAACTGCATTGCCACTGCTGGCGATGCCAGCCCAAGGAAGCTGGAGCCTCCCAGTGGCTTCATCTGCACATGTTCCAGCCATGAACCGGTACATCCAGGCTTTCTACCAGCCCAACGAATGTGGCAAAGTCCTGTGTGTGTGGCCCCACGTGATGGAGCTGGATGAGCTCTAGGAGTTTCCAGAGAACTCCTGGGACCCCGTCATGTACTTGGCTTTGAGAAACCTCATCTGGCCCTGTGGTATAGGAGCTGCAAGGAAGTCCTTACCCCTCAGAAATGCATTCCTCACATCATGGTCTCCTCCGCATCCGGTGCATTCAGGAAGTGGAAAGAATATTTTATGATGAGGAAAGGTCTCATCAAAATCTCTCAAGGTGGCAGCCGACCAGCATCTCCTTCCTAAAGACCACCACAATAAATCAGTCGTCATTGTCAGGGATGGTCCAGCAGCGTTAGCAGCTGGTAGGCAGTTCCAAAACTTTGGAATTAAGGTAACTGTCCTGGAAGCCAAAGACAGAATTGGAGGCCAGGATGGGATGATAAATCTTTTAAAGATCTTACAGAGGAAGAAGATCTCAGATTGTCAATGACTAAGTATTAATAAGCCAGTAGCAATAATGTGTGAGCAACTCGGCACCAGCATGTATAAGTCTACAGAAAGATGTGACTTAATTCAGAAAGATGGAAGAATAGCTGACCCCACTATTGACAATCACATGGATTTTTATTTTAATGCTCTCTTGAATATTGTTTCTGAGTGGAGGAAGGATAGGATTCAGCTCCAAGATGTCCCTTTAGGAGAGAAGATTTCCCTTTAGGAGTGAAGATAGAGATTTATAATGCTTTTATTAAAGAGCCTGGTATCGAGTTCAGTGAGTTGGAAGAACAGGTCCTGCAGTTCCACCTCAGTAACCTGGAGTATGCCTGTGGCAGCAGCTCCACTAGGTGTCTGCTAGCTCCTGGGACTACAATGAGTTCTTTGCTCAGTTTGCCTGGTGACCATACTCTCCTACGTCCCAGGTACTCTACAATCATTGAAAAGCTGGCTGAAGGGCTGGGCATTTGGCTCAATTCTCCAGTGCAAAGCATTGATTATACTGGCGATGACGTGCATGTCACCACAAGAGATGGCACCAGGTTTTCTGCGCGGAAGGTATTAGTCACTGTACCACTGGCCATCCTGCAAGGGCTGCATTCATTTTAACCCACCATTATTAAAATAGAAGATGAAGGTTACAAATAGCTTGGGTGTAGACATAATTGAAATGATAGCTTTGCAATTTTTCCATACCGATTCCAGAACAGTAAAGTTCAAGGGGTTGACTCTTTTTTGGCCATGTTCCTCCCTATGTCAGCCAGCAAGTGTTCTTGGCTGTGTACTAGGACATGGATCCCAAGAGGCAACAGAGTGTGCTGATATCAGTGATTGCAGGGGAGGCGGTGGCCTCTCTGAGAACTCTGGGACAAGGAGGTGTTAGAGCAGTGCATGGTCACTCTCAGGGAGCTGTTCAAAGAGCAGGAGGTCCCAGATCCCACAAAGTATTTTGTCACTCGCTATAGCATTGAGCCAAGGTTCCAGATGGTGTACAGTTTTGTGAATACATTTGGAAGTGGTGAGGCCTATGGTATCATTATTGAAGAAATACAAGGAACAGTCTTTTTTTTGCAGGTGAGCCAACAAACAGGCATTTTCCATAAACTGTTACAGGGCATATTTGAGTGGTGTTTGAACATCAAGCAAGATTGTATGTAGCCTTTCATATAGAAACTGTCTGGACCCTGCTTTCTTTCTGTATCCTAAGGGAAAAGTTGGAAGCACTTGTTAAACCTCAATTTTATAAAGGGGGGGCTTCTGAGTGCAAAGTTGAGACATTTCAAGGTGATAGGAAAACGTAAACCCATGTCACCATTCTGAAAGCTTTAGTCCCTCCAAATCCTTGTGAGCACTTATGTTTAACCACATCTTCCATAGGTCAACTAGTACTGAGTCTTGTGGATTTCAGAATAAGCAGAATATAACAAATTGAGACCTTAGATGTGATTCTCTCCTAATTGGAGGCTCCCTTCTGATTTGAAGTCTCTGGCTGATCAATTTTTATACATTGTGTAACCAAGTCAAACAAGCAGGAATCATCAACATACCAGATAAAGCCATGTTTTTTTTTTCTGTGAAAATTTATCAGTATCTTTACCAACAAGCCTTACTATTTTATATAGATTCAATATTGATCTTAAAATTTAGAGAGAAATTTCTTTTTTGATATATTAACTCTCCAGGTGAAGCATCTATAGACTATTTTATACCATACATACTTATCCTATTGAGTATTCAAAAGAAAAATTCTCTTGAATTTTTCAGATTTGTGCACTCATTGGCAAAACAGAAATGTCACTCCATTAAATAGCAGAAGTATTGTTTAATTGAGAAAGGGATGCAGAGTGTGTGATCTTCACACTGACAATATAGCTATTTTTCTTAAAATCAAATTTGGGTGTGTAGCACTTAAGTATCCTTAAAATTTTGGCAAACATTAGCAAAAAGATCTTCTCAGAATAATAAAAGCCTCCCTCACTTTTTATAATAACATATTCAGTGTCCAGGAATCTTTTTATATAATTATGTTTAGTTTTCCTTAGGCAGGTCCACTGGAAAGCTGCAGAAAAATAAGAGTTATCCTGGTAAATGCTATATTTTATAAGCCATGTTTTAAAAGCTGGAAACATGGCAAGCAGGGTAAGACTGCTTTATTACGGCTGTCCTCCATTGATGATGTCAAGATAGAACATAGTACTCTTTATAGAAGAGGCTCAAGTTATTTTTTTTCCATCATTTAATTATACTAAACTGCCTTTAAAGTCATAGTTTCACATTGATAAAGAAACATTCGGAAACAGGAATAATTTCCTTGGCATTTGCATACTTGGTGGTTCATGACCACATATTTAATCTTCTCATCTCCAAATAGCAGCTAGAAGCTGTTTCACAGAAGAAGAATAATTACTGTCAGAAGGTATAATTTTGTTCCAAAATCCTAAAAAAATCTGTGGAATGAGTTGTGGACAGCTAAGAAAAAAAGCAGTGACTTATAAAAGCCCATATAGGTTTGATATGATTCAGTTTCTGCAAATACTGAGCTTTTATACTACTGATGTAAACAATATACATTTACTTATTATCTCACAGTTCTGTTATGGATCTCACTATGCTAAAATCATGGCATCAGCAAGGTTGCCTTCCTCCCTGCAGGTTTGAAAGGGAGAATCTGCTTGCTTCTCTGCCTTTGTGGGAGCAACTTCTTCCAACTTCAGAGTTAAAAATGGCTGGTCAAGACCATCTAACACAGCATATTTCATGTTTTCTTTTACATCTCTTACTGAAGGAAGCTTTCTGCATTTACAAGGGCTATAGGATTAATTTGAGCCCATTTGGTTAATCGTAACCATCCCATTCATGATCTGTAATGTTAATTATATCTGCAAAATTCTGGAAACCTAAAAACTGAGATTTAGAGTTACTGGAGATTAAGATGCAGAAATCTTTGGGACTTAAGGTTGGTTTTTGTGCCAACCTCAAGAAGGTTTTTATGGAGAAAGGGCCAAGATGTTTATTGAGAATTTTTCCTTTGAGCTATGATTTTTTATTTGAGGTAATTTACTTTTATTTCTTAGCAGTTGTGAGGGTTTCTATGATATGAACTCTTTTTCCCCATATCTTCTCTCCTTTTTCTATCCCTGAAAAAAAGTTTATATATATACATATTCTGCCAAATGTATAGATCACTTGTTTGAAAAGATATAAACGATACAGGAACCAGTGTCATTATTCCTTTGGGAATTTTATACATGGATCAGAAAAAAACTGCAGTTGTAATGCCCCTTTTACTCCAAGTGCAGAGTTCTCTGCATAGGTAATGTAGTTTTGCTAAATCTCTCTGGTTATAGGTCTCATTGTAAATCAATTTTCTCTGTAAATTGAAGTAATTCATTAAGCAATTGATTTTCAAAATCTCTCCCTTGATTTGAATCAATGTAGGCAGAGAACTCATAAATAGACTTTTTTCCATGATGCCCATACAAGTAGATAGTTACAGCAGCCAGTTGTGGGACTCACATAACATGCTACCAAGGAAAGTTGGGAAGCCAGATTGCTTTCTAAATTCATATTTTATATTTCAATTTGAAAAAGTCCCAAATTTACAATTTGGGGACTGTGCCTATTTGAACAATATCTTTAAAGTTACATTTGAAGACATATTTCCTATGAAAATTATAGAACACAGATAAGAAATTTAGATTTAACAAAATTTTCTAAGTTGGACAAGACAAATCACAACTTTATTTACAGCAGCTATTGTCTTTCCTACTGTAATTTTTGTCCAAGAGCACTATGAAATAAGAACACATTTATTAACAGCTATAATAAATCAGAATGTGATCTTGGATATTTTAGCTTTTGGGCTGTATTTTAATACCATTGTTAATGTGTTATTTAAGTTATTCTGGCTTTGGTAATTGTTAGTTCTTTCAGATCAACCTTTTCCTTTGAATATGCAAATTCCTTCTTTACCTTCTCCTTCACTTCTTTTTCTTTTTCTTTTTTTGCTCCTTTACTTTGTGACATTATAAGAGGCACCAGATTTATTTTGGGTGTATATTGCATGTCCATACTGAAATTTAGCCAGTTATTTTATGAAAGAACTTGGGCTTCTTTTAGTGATGAAGGGTCTTAACAGCTAAGCTCTGGATTCTAAGGGTGTGTACTGATACTGGATTGTCACTCTCTGTAGGTCCTTTCAGTATACAGAGCTTAATATATATATACATATATATATATATATGTATATATATATTCATTTTAGTTCATTTACATACACATATAACTTTATTTCTTCATCTTGTTTAACTGCTTGTTTTTGCTTTCATAATTTCATCCTATCCTTCCTACACCTCCCTCTGTTTCTTCATAATTTCTTTCTCTGACAGTAAGAAATCTGACTCATACTACTATCTATAATATATTAATGTATTGAACTCTAAAGTGCTTGTAAGTTCATACTTATAAAACAAAACATTGGTAAGGAATAAACTTCTCCATTGAGAATACAGCAAGTTTGCACAGCCTTGCGGAGGGGCACCTGGAAGCAGAATACCTTGCACAGTTATTTTTGCTCTTGATTTTACAACATCCATTCAAAATCTTCTTCAGAATTAGCACTTTTTCCTCTACTGTCTTGATTCAGACATTTACAATAAAGTTTCATCTGTGACAGATATCCTGATATCTTGATTGCCTCTAATTTTCATGAAAAAATAGTCCTCTGACATACAGTGCTACAGAGTTTCCCTGGTCATGCATCTATCCCACACTCCTTGTTCTATCACCTTAAACATTCTCTTGTATAGGGATATTGTCATATGATCACTCCTAACTTAAAGGGAGGCTGAAAAATGTTGTTTAACCAAACGACTAGGTAGAAGAGGATCATAGCAAGAATATATGCTGTCAACCCTTCCAGAGGTACAGGTGCTTATGTTCTTTATAATTTATATTTTATCTTCTTCCCTTCTCATTCTTTATGGATAATTGAAATAAGAAGCCATTGGAATTGTATTTATATAACAGAGCTACATTTTGAACATTAAAATTAAATATAGACAAAAAATGAATAGATGAATAATTGAATAAATGATAAATATGTATAAATCTTGATTAAAGTGAAGTAGCCTGGAATGAAAAAATTAGTCACTTAGACTTCGGAAGAGATTAGTTTTCAAAAGCTAATAAAACTTTACAAGTGCAAGTAATGAGAAAAAGAAACAAAAATTTTTGTTTTTTAACACCAGAGTCAGAGTTTTAATTGTTGAGTATTCCTACATAAACATAGCACAGTGGGTAGAAAGAAAAGCAACAGATAAATAGCATCAGGTTCATGGTCTCTGTAAGTTGCCCTTCCACCACACAAACAAGTGCTTGCTGCCCCAACTCTTGAATTTCAAGGTGGCTCTTTGAATTCGTCTGGCCATTTTAATGCTGAGGACAAGAAGCAGCAACTCTGTGGAATATATGCCTCAAAAGACCTTGCGTGTTCCTATTTCTCTCTCATGCCTTTGTCATCTCTATGAGAAGAGCTTTTCCAGGATGACTTCTGTCCCATTGCCCAGTTCCAGAATGACTACACATGGAGAACACATGACTCCACACCTCTGAGAACAGTCAGATGCAATCAGATCCATAGCTAAAAGCCCAGATGCCCAGCCATTCACTCTGGCTCAGCCGGATAAATAAAATGTGGAACATATAAACAATGGAGTTTTATTCGACCATAAAGAAAAATTAGGTGGAAGATGGCGTCTTGAAGCGTGACAGCATTCGCTGGGGCTCTGACTCTGACTGGGAAAAATCCACTGCATCAGCAATTTTCCAAGGTGCGTTCAGGGGAAACTATATTTGATTGTCTACTAAAAGTTTGTGAAGCTTTTTAATAAGGAACCGAGTCTCAGGAGTTTTGCGAGAAGGGAAAAAGAAAAAAAATTTAAAAAAAAGAAACGGGGGTTTTCCCCCTCCCGCCACGGGCACATAAGCCTGCCACTGCAGACAGTCTGCCAGAAAGAGTTCTGTCTGCCCCCCCCCCCCCAGGATTACTGGTGCAGCTCCTTGCTTGGTGTAGCATTCCTACGAGTTTGGAAATAGCAAGTTTCTGGTTGTTCTATCAAGAACGGGAACAATAGTCTTCTGTCCCGTAGTACGCTGGACACATTCCTGACCGGCTCCAGGGACAGGAATACAAATGGCAGCCGCCGATCCAACGGGTCTGATCGGAAACATAGGTTCCATTGCTAAACCCATCCTGTCCATAACTAATTACACCCCGCCAAACTCATACTCTGGGAGGGGCTATAGCGGTGTTTGAGGACGGCCCCCTGGGGTGCACGGTAATTCTTCGCCATTACAAACGACCAGACTACATTTCCCATCAGCTGCAAAAGCGGGACTACAGTTCTCCTGTCGGAACTAGGGGAATTTTTTCCCTGTACTGGCAGGAACACTGACGACTTCCTTTTCGTTCCGTGCGCTCATTGGTCACAATCCCGCACCATCTGCAGAGACTGGGCAGCAAACCGCATTAAAGATCCAGTGGGTCTGAGCAGAAACATAGATTTCATCACTAACCCCATCCAGTCCGTAACTAATTAGAACCCCGCCAACATTGCATTCTGTGAAGGGAGAGAGCTGTGCTCGGAGACAGCGCTGTCTCCAGGCGCCCGGTTGCTCGCCGCCAGTACGTACGAAAGGACGGGACTACATTTCCCATCACCACTTAGGCAGGGCTACAGACCGTAACGTATGCTGGAAGGAAGAGAAACTTCTCTGTTCTGCTAGCATCGGTGGCAATTACATTATGTTCCTTGCTCACTGGTCACAAGCCCGCATCTGCTACAGAAGTAGCCAAGACTGCAGATACGAGCAGAGCCACAGATACTGTTGCTGGACCACCCCCTATCCTAAGTAAAACACTCATCTCCCAAGCCCGCATATTGTGGGGAGCAATCCTGGTACCGGGAGACAGCCTGCAGGGGGCCACAGACTGAGAGACATTCAATTTGAG
>PVKS010039277.1:0-17362 GCA_004027875.1 Aplodontia rufa | reverse complement strand
TGGGGGACTGGGAGAGAGAAGGGAGGGTGGTGGGAGGGGAGGCAGAGGAAGCAGGGAGACAGAGAAGGGGGAGAGAGGAGGGAGGGCAGCGGCAGGGGCGACCACTTTATGACATTTCTCTTCCTGCCACTTCCTTTCAAGCTGTCCCAGAGGTCCCTAACCCCCCCAGGGAAGTCCACTTTGAAGGCCGCCCTGGGGATCAGAGCAGCCAGCCCCTTCCTGCCCACCCATGGTCTCTCTTCAGGGGGTCTAGGTCTTCTGTCTGGGACTTGCACTCAGCCCCCACGTGCTCCTGGCCAGGGCCTCTGTCTAGGGTACTGAACAGGGCACAGGGGGCTTTGGTGGATGTGGGCTGGATCAGAGCCTGCACTTGATCAAGCCCAGGGCAGATTCTGGCCCCGCAGGGAAGCCGGCCAGGCCTAGGCTGGACCGGCCACTGCCCCAGGAGTCCCAGCTCCCCAGCCCTCCAGCTCCCACCCCCTCCAGCTGTCCGGCTCCAGGACCACCTTGCAGCGCAGCATCTCAGCTAGTGGGGGGTTGCGTGGTGTCCCCTGACAGATACGCTCAACCCTGACCCTGGCATCTATGACTGTGCCCTTATTTGGAAATGAGATCTTTGTGGATGTGGCCAAGGTAAGATAGAGTCATGCAGGACTAACATGACCCTAAACAGAATGAGAGGAGGGGCGCACAGGAGAGGCAGCAGAGGGGAGGCTCTGTGACAACCAGGCAGGGATGGAGTGATGGGGCCACCAGCCAAGGTGTGAGAAGCCACCAGAGCTGGCAGAGGTGGGAATGGCCTCCCCCATGCCTGGGGCCCCCGACGCCTTGACTTTAGACTGCAGAGCTGGGAGAGATTTGGGTTGTTCTAAGCCACCCAGTCTGTCACTTTTTAATCTCCTGCAGGAGACTAACTGCTGTTGTCTGTCCCTAAGTGCCATCCCCATCGCCCTCAGCCAGGGCATCTTTCAGCAGTGTCACAGGCATGTCAACCCTGCCTAGGTGACAAGGCATGCCCTGGGCTCTGTCTCTGACCACACCCCCTGCAGTACCCAGGGGCAACACTCACTGTCAGGCGCCCTGTATGCTGGTGACCTCCCTGAGGCTGCCAGGCCCCAGCCACAGCAGGCTGGGCCAGAAGACAGCTCAGGCTGTGGCTGCACCCCCAGGAGACCTTGTCCCCCTCTTTTCTCTTTGCCTTTGAAGCAGGGGTCCTTCAACTTGTGGGGTATGATTCTGGCCCCCTGGGGCATTTGGCAATGTCTGGGGACATTTTTGGCTTTCATGACCCAGGAGTTGCAGCTAGCTGGGGACGCCACTAAAGGCTGAATGCCAAGAGGACCAGGGTCGAGAGCTTTGGAACAATGAAGTTGGTGGCTGGTCACCGAGGGTTTGAGCATCGGATCCACACTGTGCACAGAAGTCCCCAGCGTCATTTCAGATTGGGGAAAACCGTGCGACTGGGCTCTCCTGGAGGTGCTCTCAGTTCCAACACTGCGAACCCCTTGCGCCCTGCCATCTGAGCACAGCCCGGAAGGGTTCATTAATGGGAGTGACTCTTCACCCCGAAGCGGACCCCAGTGCAGCCCCATCTGCTAACCTCGCTGGCATGCAGCACACCACAGGGCCGGTTCCCGTGTCCACACAGCCTTCTCATAGACCAGGTTCTGGGAGAGCAGGCTGCAGGGACCCGGGGCCCACTGACCTCGGAGGAAAGCTCGGGGATTCCAGCTGGCCCCCGTAAAGCACAGCCGATCATTCAGGGGCTCCAGCTAGAGCTGAGAACCAGCAGGCCTCAGCCACTTCAAAAGCCTGGTCTCGTCTATACCACAAATCCATTTTCACCCTCAACCATGGAAAGCCCCATCTAGCGCTAGGGCCAAAGTGGCATGAAATCTCAAGTCATTTACTGAACGAGTAGATATTTTCTTGGTGACAAAGACTAATGTCCTTATGATTGTTTTTTATTTCAAAGATGTGAGAGAGAATATAAATTCTGAAAGCAGCTCTCTCACATGGCTTTAGCTGGACAGGAAAGGACCCTTGTCTCTCTTCAGCACTAAGATCCCACCTTACAGACTCCACACTGAGCACCCTGCAGGGCTGCTCAAAATAACCCAGCAAGGGAAGCACCAGGGCTGATTCAAGATGGGGAAACTGAGGCCTGCAGCATACTAAGGAGGTGCCAGGCCCAGGATCTGTCAGTCTATCCCAAGCACCAGACCGTAGAGGCTGCTGTCAAGCCGGAGAGTTTAAGGACTTGGGAATCAGTGTGGCATCAAAGCCCTGCTCCCCACCTCGGCACCCCTGCGCCCCTGCTGCTGTGAAGGAGCCGGTACTTCCTGTTACTACAAAATGACACCTGAAAGAAACTCCACATAGTGGCCGCATTGTTCCCAAAGCCACAGGGCGGGCCGGGAGGACAATGAGAGAAGCCAGCAAGGACTGGCAGCTCTTCTCAAAGGGAGACGCAGAAGGAGCAGCATGCACCTGCGTCCGGAGGGAGGAGCTCCGTGAGTTCTGGTGGCAGCAAATCCTGGCCCACCAGTCATGCAAACGTCTCAAGGCTCCTCGCACACCTTCCCCGCAAGGAGCTCACAAACACCTCCCAGGCGGGCTGGAGAGACGCTGGCGCCTGGCCAGCTCCCCGACATTCCATGTCCACTCGCTTACGATGTGCGCCCCAGTGAAGAGCTTTGGGGTGGAGCACTCCCTCTATCACTCAACCAAAGGCACTACTTACTCAAGGACACTGGTTCCCGAAGAAAGCTCAAGCCCAGCCAACTTGAACTTCAACACCCACCCTGGCCGCGAGGGCTTCCCGGCTGAGCTTGCAACCACTGCTTCCGCCTTAGCATGGGTTGGGCTTTTGCTCATTTCTGATTAATCTGCCCAGGGACGGCACCCGCCACTCACGCACACAGAGAGGTTAAGATGGCAGCAGGGGAGCACACAGTAATTAGCCATGGAGGCAGCCCCTGCCGTGTGCCTGCAGCGGCTACAGCAGCCAGGTGTAAAAGGAGAGTGGCCCTTTCCTTCTCTCCAGAACTTTCTCCCAGTACGACTCTTAGGCTTTGCTGGGTGGCTGAGGACATGACCAGAACACGGTGTTATGGGATCACATCTCAGAGCAGGCACCCCAGACCTAGAGTCTTCTCATTTTATAGCCTCAGAAACAGGCCCAGAGAAGGGCCAGGGTCACCCAGGAAGCCATCAGGACAGCTCTGTCCTCTGTCCCTCTGAATGGCAAATCTTACCCAGGCAGCAACTGACAGGAAACCCTGTGCCCTGAAGGTCGTGGCCCCAGCCAGAGCAGACGTGTCCACCCTCCCTCTACCCACCCCCCAGGAACAGGGGGAGCTGAGGGAGAGCCCGGAGGGGAGGGATAGTTACGTCCTCGTCCCGCTCCAGCTCCAGGCCGGCTTCCAGCAGGTTGCCCTCGTACTCCTCCCTGCGGGACTGCTTGTCGTCCTCATGGTGATCCATGGCGGGCTCAGGTGAGGCCGCGTCCACGGGGCCCCCCTTCCCAGGCAGGGCATGGTCCTGCTTCACGCTGCGGGCGCTCAGCGCCGTGTCGCTGACCTGGGCCCTCCTGGCCAGAGTCCTGCTGCCCGAGGGCCTCTTGTGGTGGTACACCAGGATGTAGTCCACCTTGCGCTTGCCGTCTCGGAAGTACAGGCCATACCTGCACTCGGCGTCCGGGTCCACGGACAGGGAGTTCAGCAGCTGCGGGGTAGGGAGGAGAGATCGGTCACCGCGGGGTTGGTCGCTCGCTTGCAGGATTGATCAACAAACAGCCCCAACCCCAGGTTCCAAAGCCACCACGCCCACAGCTTCTGCCAGCCTCAGTGGGAAAGAGCCAGGAAGACCGCGGCATCCGCACCAAACGCAGATGTTCCTGTCATTCCCAAGACGAAAACTCCAGCGTTCTGTTGTGCAGGGTTTACAGCCTTTAGGGAGGGGTGCGCAGGCTACATACGCTATACAGAAGAGACGAGCACTCGGGATTTCGGTGCCTGAGGGTCTGGAGCCTCCATTCTAGGAGGCCACATTTGCTGCTAGTCACCCACGAGGATGGGGATGCTGAAGGTGCAGCAGGACGGGAGTGGCTCACTGGGCCCTGCGCAAAAGTTGGGAGCCGAGACCTCCTAGGAAGGGCTATGGCAGGGGTCGGCAGGGCCAGGTAGGGCAGGTGCAAATCTCGGCCTCGGACACTGCACACCGTGCATCGTCACGTCAGGGGGAGGCTCTGGCCATCTTGATGTGGCCTGTCCCCAAAACAGACACCTCAGCAGGGCGAGGGGAGGGAGGCTGAGAGGCACCGCCTGGGGCCGGCAGCAGCTCCATCCTGAGGGGACTGCAGGTGACCTGAGGAGCACACTCAGCACTGTGCCCAGAGAGGGAGGAAGCTGCTGGGCCTCTCCTGCTCCTGAGGCATTGAGCCACACTCCCACCTGCCCTGCAGCAGATGCCCTATGTAGAAGGAGCAAGGCACCGTCTGCAGACACCCTGGGATGGGCAAGGGGCACGAGTCTCCGAAGGAGTCCAGGGCCTGCACGAGGTGGCGCTCAGCATGGGGTCAACATAGGCACCCACAGAGCTGCTGCGGGAACCCACGCGACTGCAACACACTGGTCCTTCAGCATGCTGGGCTTGGCAATAAGTGCAGAGGTGAGAAGCCATGCTGCGCACGGTCTAAGCAGCGCCTTCTGCCCGGCCTCCAGCGGCTGTGCAGACGCCCACCCCCTCTCAGCTGAGAGATGCATCTCACCCGAGGAAAAGGTCCTCTCTGCCATGAGGCCACATGGGTGAAAGAGGGCTACAAACACCATGGCAGCGAGAGCTGCCTGGCCCTCCACTCAGCCAGGCCTCCTCCCCGTACTGAGTGCCCTGGGGCGTCCTGAGCTTGTGCCTGGGACCCAACCTCCCTTCCATGATAGATGCAGCTCCTGGCCTCAGTTTCCCCAGCACACAACAGGAGCCAGAGAGGAAGTGATGAGACCCTTTGTCAAGATGAGCCTGCCAGGGTCTGCTTGCCTCTCTGGGACCCCACTGGCCATAGCCACCTCTGCCCTTCTGTCCCATCCCAGGGTGGCTGCTCCAGGCAGGAGTCTAGGATGGCCCCACATCCACCTTATGAAGCTCAGGCTCTGCCATGGCCTAGAAGGCTGACCTTGACCTGGTCATACAGTGGCCTGGTCTCCCCAGGAATGTGAAGAAGTCTGGGTATGGGTCACCTGGAGCCCTGGAATGGCCCCCACAGCACTGTGACACTAAAGGGCTGAGTATGTGGGGAGAAGCAGCAGGAAGCTGTGTGGATTGAAAGGGGGTGGGGAGGAAGTGTGGGGGCAGAGGACCCTTCTACACACTGGGGCTCCCACACTGTCCGGGTCCCTCCCTGTGCAGGTCAGCAAGATGGGTTGGACCCTCAATTATTGATCGACTCCACTAAATGGCTCCAGCCTCCCTCTGGCTGTATTTGCTGGTGAGGATCTGCAGGCTGTGGGCAGAGCCGTCTGCTGGAGGCAGCACCCGGGACCAGGGCAGTTGAGTTGCCAGGGGTGTGGTACCTCCTGCCCCTAGGGAGGAGTGAAGGAGCGCAGGGGCAGGGGGTACTGGGAGAGGGAAGGTCAGAAATCGGAGGCCACAGTCCTTGTTGCCCGCTGCAGCGGGAGGAATGAAGGGCCCTTGGGAAGGGCTTGGGGGCCCGGTCTACCCCACCTTCTGTAGGCATGGGGGCGGCGTTCTGCACTCTTTCACTCCTCCCTAGGGGCAGGAGGTACCACGCCCCTGGCAACTCAACTGCCCTGGTCCAGGTGCTGCCTCCAGCAGACGGCTCTGCCCACAGCCTGCAGGGCCTCATCAGCAAATCCAGCCAGAGGGAGGCTGGAGCCATTTGGTGGAGTTGATGGGCAACTGAGGGTCCAACCCATCTTGCTGACCTGCACAGGGACCCGGACACAGTGTGGGCGCCCCACCCAGGCTGCTCAGTGGGTCTCCATCCTGCTCCCTGCAAGGGACCCTCCGAGGCTTTGTGGGCCGCGACCACACCTGCGTGAGGACGGGAGACGCAGCCCCAGGGAAGATCTAAGTTCATGGGAGACCACGCACCTCATGTCTGTAGTCAACAAGGTACATTCTATTTCATGCATGGGGAAACTGAGGCCCAGGGAGGGAAGGAGGCCCCAAGGTAATAGAGTAGGAAGGAGGCTGAACTCAGCTCCAAATCCCATCCAGCCCTTGATGGGAACAGTGACCCTGGTGACACTCTCTCCGCACGGGCTATGCCATCTCACCCAATCCCTACACGCTGACCCTAGAAGGGGCATCGCGGTCAGGTCCTTCTGACCTGCAGGAAATTGAGACTTAACGCAGGAGACACAGTCAGCCCTAGCTGCCAAGTTCCCACTTGCTGACCCAGTGCCCAGCGGCATGGCAGGAACTGAAGGGCAGTTAGGAAGAAAGGAGCCGCCAGGAGGCCAGTGGCTAAGTGGGGGCAGGACCCACAGCGGGCAAGCACAGCCCAGGGGGAGTCTGGGGCAGCGCTGGACTGCCGGCAGGCGTGGGAGGGGCTGTGGCTCCACGCAGGCCCTGCACTCTGCCAGGCCCAAGTCCAAGCCTGGACTTGACCCCTATCCAGCGCCAAGGCCTGGGGGAGGCGCCGGGTCCCTCTGAGCCGCAGGTCTGCATCTGTAGGACAGGGAGGGGACTCAAGTTGCCTCCCGGCCAGGAGGATTAGCTGCGCTGATGACCAGCTCCGCCGCTCAGCAGGAGGAGGACAGAAACGTGCCTGGACAGGGGCCTGGGGGCCACCCCTGTCACTTGCTCCATCCCCAGGCCAAGGGCAGATGCTGCTCCTCAGGGAGGTCAGAGAAGTGCAGAGTCATGGTGAGCCAGTACCAAAAGGGGCTTCTGCTCCTCCCTTTACCATAGACAGCAAGGCCAGACCCAGTGTTGGACCCCAGGAAGACGTGGGCTTCGGTGCACAGTATGGGGCAGCCGGAGGTGGGAGGTGGTCAGCTTGGGGACACACAGTCTCCAGGGTGCCAAGGCATGGCTACAGCTGCATCACCCGGGTACCCCAGACAGGGCTCACGCCATCCTACACGTGGGGCACAGTGACCCCACAGGGCGTGGCCAGTGCATCTCCATCTCCTGCCTGTACGCCTTTCCCTTCTTCCTTACCCTGCACTGCAGGAGGGGCCTCTCCTCCCATGCACCCGGCCTGGGTGCCCCTCCTGCCTTCTCCACCCTTTGGAAGGAGCTGGGCTTTAGGGCTTCACAAGTCTGGGACCCGAGGGTGTCTGGCCACTAGGCCAGTGCAGGCCTCCCATGCTGGGGCTGCCTCTGATCCATTGGTCAAGTTCTCAACCCACAGGGCCCCTGATCCCCTGCCCTAACACCCATCCTCCCAGAACCTGTCACCAAGGGGGCTTGATCCCCCCTGGAGAACGCTCCTGGTTGGCAAGCTGCAGGGTGATACTGACCGAGAAGGGCAACCAAGCCTCAGAGAAGGTAGGGAAGTGCAGAGTGGGCCCAACGAACCCAGCAGGCAGCTCCCCAGGGAGCAGCCAGGATCCTACAGGTGGGGCAGGAAAGGTCACGGGCTCAAGATGCACAACTACCACCTGTCCACTGGGGACTGGGGGACCAGCATGTCTACCACAGGGAACCCCAGGCTGGGGAGGGACAGGTAGCCAGAGGCCCACCCAGGGGTGACACCACCCAGTCTGCTAAGGACTAGTTCTGTCACTAGCTGTGCTGCCCTGGGCACAGGGCTCAACCTTTTTGTACTAAGACCTCCCACATTTAATGAGACTCCCCTCAGAGGGCTGTTGGAAGGATTCCATGTGTTACTTTTAATTTTAAAGAGTTTATAATAGGCCCTGGCAGAGTTTGTTCTCACTGGGAACTGAGACATGCACAAATGAAGAACTAGGAGCAGACAGGGGAAAATAATCTCATGGTCAGAGTAGACCACAAGTGAAAGACAAATCAGATTTTTTGTTATAAAAGGAGCTGGGTAGGACCAGCAGGAGGCAGCACCAAGCCCTGGTGTGTGTGTGTGAGGCGGGGTCCCCAGGGCCTGAAATCATCCTTTATTTGTTATGTGATCCTGAAAAAGCAGCTTTGTCTCTTTAGGTCTTTTATAAAACAGGAATAAGTCTACTTGCGTTAAGATTGGTGGGCAGCAACCTGTAAACGGGGAGTGTGGGCTGTGCCCTGACTGGGAGGCTCACAGTGCAGCTCCAAGCAGGTGTAGAGAGTCGAGGAGGCACACAGAAGCTGCCACCTAGCCAGGCTAGCGACTTGGCCAGGACACCTCCCACCTCCGAGCCTCAGCTTACTTGTCTGTGGGATGGGGACAAAAACATCTCCCAGTTTCAATCACAGGATGTTGGTGGGTGGGAATCGAAGGTGACAGGAGCCCTGAGGGCATTTCGAAGGTCACCTCGTGGGTATCTGGGAGTGGGGAATATTCCTGCAAGGAGCTTCCCCTAGGAGACAGGAAAACAGTGGATAAGGGCCCCAAAGGTCACAGGGAAAAACTTCAGAGGCAAAGGTCTCCTACTGGGGCAGGCAAGTCCTAGCAGCCCCGTCCCAGACAGAACAGACCAGTACAGTGCGTGGCCCACTTCTAGCCCATACCTGCCTCCTCTAAAGAGCCGTGCACTCTGGTACTCGGGCAAAGGGGCAGGGAGCCCTGTGTGCCCAGCTCACCCACCGCCTGAGGCACGAGTTCAACTCTTACCTGCCCCATCCAGCCCTAGGAACTGGGCTCCAGCGTCCTGCGAAAGCCCTGGCTCTACGAAGGGAATCTACTACATTCTCTTTCTTGGAGAACTGGAGCAATGAAATCAGAGCCACAGACTCGCTTTTGGGTTGAGGCTTTCTGAATTGCAGACTGCAGGGGAACGTCCCTTTCAACTTCACTTTTATTCCAAAGAAGTTTTTTTAGATTAAATCATCTGCAGCGCCTATGGGTTTGTGCTTTTGGGCACACTTGGTAATCTGTAAACAGATGTTCCAGAGAAGCGGCCCGAGCCCTGATCTCAGCGGGAGGCAGATACCTGTGAGCCAGGTATTTCTGGGTGTCCGGCTCATTGGAGCAGATGGATCCCAAGCAGAAGCGCTCAAGGATTAATGTAAAGCAAACCTAATGAAACCAGCTGCATTCCCTGGCCCCAGAGCTCTTCTTCTCATACCTGCCTCTGCACACACCCCAGTGCTGAGCTTCGGGATGGCAGAGTCTGGGAAACCTCCGTTTTATTCTGTGGCCACCATGCGCATACACGGGATGCACATTGAGAGACAGGACAGGGCAGTTGGGAAGGGAGCCCATGCCCACCGGTCTGTGCATGCGTCCCCTTTGCTGGGTGACTTGGGGTAATGACAGTGCTGGGGACACCCTGGAGGCTCTGTCACCCTGCCTGTCCTGCACCAAGTCCCTGGCCCCAGAGCTGCTGTGACCAGCCTGTCTGGCGATCTCCCCCTCCTGTAGCCCATGGTTCTCCCAGCCCAGAAAACAGAATAAGTGAAGAGTAAGAGCCCTGGGTCGCTCCCAAGCTGGTCTTTGTGTCTCTGGACTGTGAAGACCCTGGACCAGGGCTAAGTGCCTCATTGCAGACTCTGGGGGCCTCACCTCGGTCCCCCGGGAGACAGATGTTTGCTGAGTCTGCATAGGCAGCAGGTCCCTGAGCCCAGGACCAGGCCCTCAGGGCACCACATCTTAACCCCACCCAAGTCATCACAGGTCGTGGGGGTCCACCTCCTGAATGTCCACACCCCATTACCTGGGTCTGTTCCATCATCCTGGACTGGCTACCTGGAGTCCTCACCAAGACGTCCATGCTCAGCCAGCCTGTGTCCCCTGTCTCTGTCTCTTGGACCCTCCCTAGCTGTCCGCCCAGCCGGTGGGTGACTCAGACGAGGCTATCAGCCCCTCTGGGTCTCAGTGCCCTGGCCCATAGTAACAGCACCTACCCCACAGAGTTGCTGTGAGTTAAACAAGCCAAGAAACAGTTCTGGCCTAGGGCTTGTCCTTTGTCACTGTCCTGGGTAACGGGTAACATTCCATCTCTAGTCCTTAGGCTCTGGGAGGGCGGAGCCCTCCCTGTCCCACGCTCTGTGTTGCCCATGGGCTTGCATGGCCTGCCCACCCCTCAGTATCTAAGGCCAGCCCTGTTGACTACAGGCAGCGCCCCTGTCAGCACTTCTAGGGATCCAGTCCGCTGCTTTCTGCAGGCCAGGGGGAGCTCCGGTTCCTCGGTTCCTTGCTTGCCGCCCAGGGCTGAGACTCCGGGAGGGCCAGGTCTGACCAAAGCCCAGATCTGGCCTTCCCAGAACACTGCAACCCTGGGCACTGCGCATGCCCCACCCTGACTTCTCCAGGTACCCTCCTCCCCCTTTGTCCCCCAGGCTAGAGGGACAGGCCAGGGCAACCCCCAGCTTGGAGCAGCCAGGCTAAAACCTGGGCAAGGTCCAAGGAGATACCTTGAAGGGGGCTGGAGGGGGCAGAAGGGAAAGAGGAATCTGTTCTTAGGTCCCCGCAAGCTGCCGGGAGTGCCCCTGCCCCCACCCCAACCCCTGGTGGATCACAGCCCTCTATCCTGGCAAACTTTGTCCTTCAAGTCAAACTCCTCCTGGGACAATTCTGCCCCAGGGGGATCCCTGTGAACTGCTGGATCCAACCCTGGAGAGAGTGGTGGGTCAGAGAGGAACTTGGGATAGAGGACCCCAAACATGTGTCCAGCTCCCGCCAGCACCCTAACTCTTGCCTTCACAGGAACCAGCTCTGGCACCCGGTGTAGTCAGTGACCAGGGAAGAAAGCAATTTCCATCCACCGGCCCGCTGGCTGGCTGGGTGCTGAGTTCCCGTGCTTTGTCCAGGAGCCCTGCTGGTGGGGTCCCGAGAGCCCCGCAGTGGGGCTGCGCGGTGAGGCCTGGCGGCTGCTACCCTCCCCCAACGTGGCTGCCAACCTGGCCGCCGCCCTGGGCCCCCACCCCCACCCCGCTGCCCCAGCGGGCACCCTGATCCAGGGCCTGGAAGGGAGGGTCCCACACCAGCCCGGCCGTGCGCCCTGCCTCGGGTCTGCGAGCTGGGACGCGGGCGCTTGGGCGCTGCGTCTCGCCGGTGGGCGCCGTGCCCGGGACGCCTTCCCCTGGGCGCACGTGCGCAGGTGGGCGCCCCCCACGCGGCACCGAGGGGGCGCCCGGGAGCCGCGCAAGGCCGGGCCGCCGCCGCGTGCCCTCCCCGCTCGGCGCAGGTGCGCGGCCCGCCCGCCCGTTCGCGGCGCCCGCACTCACCGTGCCCTCGGACGGCAGGTAGCCGATGTCTTCGATGGCGCAGATGTTGATGATGTGGACGCTGCGGTCCTCGGCCGGGAGCGTCGAGTACTTCTCGTTGACCCTCATCGTGGCCGCCTGTTCGCTGGGACCGCCGGGCGGCGCGCCCTCCCCATTCACGGCCCCGGCGGCCTCTGCAAGCGGAGACGGCAGCGTTCGCGCGCGCTCGCAGGGGGCCGGGCCTTCCCGCGCCCCGGCCCGCAGGGGACGTGGCCGCCTCCCTCTCCTCCCGCCGCCCTCGGCCCGCGCACCGTGCGGGGTGCGCCCGCGCCTCCCCCGGGGCCGAGCGCGCCGCCACCTGGCTGCTGGTCCCGCGGGCCGCCCGCGCCTGGTCCGGAACTTGGACGCCCGCCTGACTCCTTGCCTTAAAGATATAAGCGCACTCCGCCCGCTCGTGGCAGGGGCGGCGGCCGCGCGGGTCAGATTTTCCGTAGAAATTTAAACACAGGAAGAAGGTATTCCATTCCTGCGGGCCCCTCCAAGTTTTATTTTTATCCGGGGTAAGTGCCCCTTTGGCTTTTTGTTTTTTATTTCTTAAGGGTGGAAAGGGTTTTCATACCAGCTGGACACTTGCAGTAGCCCCTACCTTAAATGAAAGTCCCTGAGCTAGCCAGCCGCAAACGCAAGCGGGCGGGGACAGAAAGCTCTGAGATTGAAGCCAGGAAAGTCCTCCCTGACCCTTCCCATCCACCCCTGGCAAAGGCCCTCCCTCGCTGGGCTGGGCTTTCACCTCCTTCCAGGTGTGTCCCCAGGTTTTTCGGCTCTGCCGCCCCTCCCCCTTACCTGCGCCCCCGCCCCCCACGGAGCTCAGCTGGCTTTGATTCCTTCTGCAGCTGAAAGTGTTATCTCATTAAACCCGCAGTCGCAGTCGCAAGGGCAGAGTGCTGCCCCCTATTTGGCAGAGGGGCACTTGGGTTTCTGCAGGGCAGGGAACTCACTGCCCCTGACCCTCTGAGGCCACCAGGGTTCCTGCAGAGCTGCTGCCTTGCTTGCATGGGTCTCTGCTGCCTCCCTGAGGAAGAGACTGTGGCCTGGATCTCTCACCCAGGACCTAGCATGTGTCTAAGCCTCCCTCCCTGCACAAGAAGGAGGCAGGTCACCTCAGGCTGAGGCTGAGCCCCAGGGGCCACACTGACAACCCTGACCTGCGGGAGCAGTCTTCCTTTCCTCTGCCTCCTTCTAGCTCTTGGTGTGCACCAGACACCACCTCCTGCAGGCAGTCGCCCAGGATTCCACCCCATAAGCCCCCAGGCCTCACTGTCTCATTGCCCAAAGAAGCTGCCTGCTCACCAACTGCAGTGCAACATCTCATCTTGCAGAGGGTTGTACCAGGCTTATACAGCTGGTGCTCAATAACTGTCAAGTGGCCGCGAAGGAAGAGAGAACGTGTGCGGCCTACAGAAGTGATTGTAAAGTTGTCTTCCGAGGCTTCATGACTTCCTCGGTCCCCAGGGTGGAATCTGGGTAGACAGCAAGGGGTGGGGCAATGAGGCGGGGTCTGGCTCCAGTTCTGGCACTTTCCAGCCCTGTGGCCTTGCAAGAGCTGCCGTCTTCTCCCGGAAGCACCAAGCTACAGTATTGCAACCCTGGCACATGCTCACCATGGCAGGTGCTACCATCACTGTCACCAACCGCCCTCTCCTGTCAACGAGGCTCCCGTTCAAGCCCAAGCTTGCACATGGAGAGACGTAAGGCCACACCATGCTCAGGCCGGCTGTGCCAGTGGTGGGTGTTGAAGGATGGTTTTTCTGCTCCTTGGACAGCAGGCGCAGGTTTGGAGAATCCCCCAAGCGGGCAGATCCCGCGGGAAGCAGTCCTCAGGGCCTCTGCCTCGCCAGGGAGACGGGCCTGCAAAGTCCCACCATAATCGCTCTGCCAGTTTCAGGAGCAGGAAGAGACGCGTGCACACAGGAGGATTGTGTAGCAGCACCCCTATCCTTGCCGCTGGACAACGTTGCACAACTCTAATGCACTGCTTTTTCTGTTACGTTCAGGTGGCTAAAAACCTTCCAGAAGTCTGTGAGGAAAATTTTTGAAAAAAGTAAAACTATAATTAGTTGGAGCTGGGAGTGATAGTGGTTAGTGCAGGCTCTGGGTTCCACCCCAGTACTGCAAAGACAAGAAGTGTGTGTGTGTGCGCGCGTGTAACACACACTTATTGCAGATGTGTATGTCGCCGGGGAAGCTGTGACCCTGGTCCCCGCGAGGCTCCGTCTGCTCGCCCACGCACTGGTCTGCACCCCCCGCCCCCGCAGGCTTCCTCGCCCTCCCCCAGGTCCTTCAAGGTGGGCAGTGCAGTGAGGCCCTGGCAAACGCAGAGGAAGTGCAGAGCACCTCTGCCAGGCAAGGGCCTCAGGTGAATGGATGCACCAGAAAGAACCAATTCTGTCCCCAGCTCACCTGTGGCCTAGGCCTGGGGTTCTCGGGAACCAACTTACAACAGCTCCCCAAAATCAGGAAGGGGGAAGAGAATCCCTCCAAGTCAGGCGGCCTCCCCGTCAGGCCTGGTCTCCAGGCCCTTCTGTCCTGGCTGAGTCTCTTTCTTAGGGCAGTCTGCGGCGGTTTCTCCTCCTCCGCCGCTGGCTGCCTGCAACCGGCCCTTTCTGTAAAGTGCGCAGCTATGCTGCGTCCCCCGCTTTCAGATTGTGATTTCCATCACTCCCAGTCCATAGAGTCAGATTTTGTCTACAGAGTTAATTTCTTGCTCATGAATTAGTTAAAAAACAAACAAACAAAACCCAAGAACGAGTCTAATCCGTCTAAATGGCCCTCCTATGAGAAGCTCCAGCCTTCACGGATCACCCTGCTCGGCCATGCTGACCTTTGTGTCATTTGGTGCCACATGCAGCAGACACCTGTCTTCACTGACATTTTTACAGTCCCTCGGGGGACAAGCGGGGAGCGACCAGAGTGCAGGAGACCAGGCTGGAGGAGCAGCCAGCAGAGAGCCCTTTCCAACCTCCTTGCTCTGCCCTCACGGAGGGAGCACCTCCCCCTGCCCTGCCTGTGGCACACGTCTGAGCAGCTGGTGACTTGGGGAAATGTCGAAGGGCTCATGACGAAAGGAGACACTCCTTCTACAGGGACGCCAGGCCTGTGGTGGGAGACCATGACCCAACCGGAACCCGTCTTCCTGATAACCAAACGCAAGGACGCGGCCGCCTCAGTGTCCTCTGGCTTGCAGTGGCATACGCAGTATCTCAATGCTGGTTGCCAGTGGGGCACGGGGGTCCAGTGGTCTCTTCCAGCACAGTGCTCCAGGGCAGCCCAGCCGGGGCAGGGCCGTGCTCACCAGCTTGCGCGCTGCAGGGTGTCGAGACCCCACCCACGGGGAGGGGGGAGGGCAGAACTTCTCCAGACATTGTCAGATACTCCCCAGGGCTCATCACCCCAGCTGAGACCCGCTGCTCTCAGATCCCTTGACTAACGCTCTCGCTAGACCTGGGAGGCCGATTTTATCAGCACACATTTCAGACGCACATACCGGGTCTGGGTGCTGACGCACTAGGTGTAAAGGTCAGGCGAGAGGGCAAACCTAGCCTTCAGCTAGGTCTCCTGACCCTCAGACCAGCTCACTCGGACTGCAACATGCACACACACACATGCACACACGCATGCACACACCCATGTATGCACATACACTCACACATGCACACATGTGCACAAGGCACATGCACACACGCATTCACACACACACCTGTGCACACGCACATGCACACAACCCATGCACATATGTGCATATGCACACAGGTGCACACACGCACATACACGTGCACAACCACATTAGAGAGGGTGGCAGGAGGAGTTTCGGTTTCATTTCACACCAGTCTTGGAAGCGGAGGTCCTGTGCTGTGGCCGTCTCGACAGAGAACAGCCCCTTCTCCCGCACGGGCCTCTGCCTTTGGAGGAGCTTGGGTGTTGCTGAGTCACAGGCAGCCGGAGGTTGGGACAGGAACACAGGAGTGAGCTACACATGACTCAGGGTGATAGGAGCACCAGTGGCCCTCGCCCCTGCTCCCACACCACTCCATGCAGGAGTGAAACCAGGCCAGACAGGTGGATGTCGAGACATGCCAAAGACACTTAGGTCCTGGCCAGGTGGGAAGAGGGGCTTGGAATTCGTAGCTGGAGCCTACGCTACTGTCCTTTCCTTCCCTGTGTGATGCCAGAGCAGAGGCTGCCCAGCTACAGCTGGACAGGAGACTCCATGGGCTCTGGCACTGCCAGCCCAGCTGCCTGGGAGGTCTCCTCCAACACAATCTACGAGAGGGCTCCATTTCCCCGACCCCAAACCCTCTGTGTGGTTAAGCCAAGGCCAGCTCCGTGCGAATTCCTAAGGACTCTGAGAATACTCCCAGGGCAGGCCAGAGCCTGGCCAGCGCCAGCCACCTCCTCCGGGAAGCCTTCCTGTGGGACTCAGACCTGACTCCTCTCTGTGCTGTCAGCCCCAGCCCCTGGCTCCAGCTGGGCGCCCAGGCTCTGCACTCTCATCCCTCCTCCCCATCTGCGGCACTCTGTGTCTTTTCTGCTTGTGTTTATTTATTTAGCAAGCAGTCACACAGTACTGATTACAAGCCAGCACCACACTAAGTTCTCTATAAATATTAACTCGAAGACTTACAGTGATTGCCACGCCTGTGAGGGGTTCCCACATACGCCCCTCCTGGGGCCTTCTCTGGAGGAGTGAAGACAGGTTCAGAGCAGGACCTCAGAGTTACCTCCTCCCAGAGACCCCCTGGGCACAGCAGACTGTGGCATGAATGCCCTGGGGCGTGGGGCTGGCTTCCCTGCAGCAGGATGCCCTGGCCACCCTGCCCCCTTGGGCAGATGACCAGGCAACCCTCAGAGCAGCACCAACGGCCCTGGCTGTGCCTGTCTTGCCCCAGAGCCAAATCTCTGGGACACGTGTGAGTCCATCCCAGCTTCCCCTCCAAAGAGCAGGTGACGCCAGGGCTCCCTGGCCGGGCAGCTGCTGCGGGGCATCCTGGCACCTTCCGGGGAGCTCCAGTGGTGGAAACAGGTCGACCAGGGTTTGTGGGACCACACGTGGTCTTTTCACTGCCTAGTGCATTCCTGCACCTATCTCAGGGCCCTGCCAGGTCCAGGGTCTCTGTCCTACCAAGCTGCTCTTAGGGGGACTGCTGTATTCCCAGGGCCCCATGGGTGTAGGGAAATGAACAGGCCAGGAGCCAGGAGCCGCACCATGTCCATGACCCAAGGTGGGGGTCAGAACCTGCACCCCCTGGGTTCGCCTCCTGGTGGCTGGACACCTCTGAGCCCCAAGGAGCATTGCCGGGCCTCCTACAGCAGCACCCTAACAGCACAGTGAGGGCCACAGCTCTTCCAGAGTCCAGCAGCCATGCCAGCAGAAGTAAGGACAAACAGGTTACATCGACCACATGCTTTATGCAACCTGTTAGGTACAAAGAAAGCGTTTCGACACATCCTCGGCACGGCAATACTGCAACAGGGAAAGCAAGACATGCCGCATTCTCGTTGCCCCTGCAGACGGAAATCTGCTGCGTCACCGCACGTCCAGGCTCAAGGTCATGGGGGTCAGTAACGACCACTCCACTCAGCTATGCAGCCTGTTCCTCACTTGAGGAAAACGACACTGAAAGCCCTTTACTCTGCCTTATGGTTTGCTAAGATTCTCGCAATTTATAGGACTTAGGTTGCTCATCAGGGAAAGGGTGACCAGGATCTGAAACACAGACCTACTTTTTGGCTTGTGAGCTTGCTCTGGACGCTTTCATTAAGAAAGATGGCCAGCTCATCAGATTCTCATCCGCACCTCACATGTTTAAAGTCGCCTTGCCCAAGAGGCCAACTGGAGGCACATTCCTAAAATACTTGGGCAGATTAGTCTTTAATTACAAAATGTACTTGATTACACAGGTGTTGAATGAAGAGAGGGCTCTGCTTCATGCTAGGGGAGGCACACCTGGACGCCAGAGACCAGAGAGCCTCCCCGAGCCCCGAGCTGGGGGGAGCTGCACCACGGAGGACGGAGGAC
>PVKS010039276.1:0-17409 GCA_004027875.1 Aplodontia rufa | reverse complement strand
TTAGCAGATATTGTAGATACCCTTCTAGGGTTAAAGATATTAATTTAAAGCAATTATGCTCTGACAATAAATAAGAAACCTAAAACATCTATTCTCATTTAAAAGGAACAAGTTCTAAACTTGGGACTCTGTTGCAGGAGGATTGCAAGTTCAAAGCCAGCCTCAGCAGCTTCTGAGGCCCTTAGCAACTTAGTGAGACCCTGACTTTAAAATTGAAATATATTTCAAAAAGGGGAGGGTTGGGAATCTAGGAATGTGGCTCAGTGGTTAAGTGCTCTTGGGTTCAATCCCTGGTGCTAAATAAATAAATAAATAAATAAAATCATTAACTTCATAATTCTCTTAACAAGTTGTATGAAATACTTCACAATTAGCATAATATTTTTGGCAGAGGAAATTGAACCCATTGGTGCTCTAACATTGAGCTAAATTCCCATCCTATTTTACTGTGTGTTTTAAGACAGGGTCTCATAAAGTTTTTGAGGCTGAACTTGCATACTTCCTGCCTCAGCCTCCTAAGTCACTGGGATTTCAAGATGGTATCATATTTTATATTATAGCTTTTGGTCAGGTTTACTTTTGTTGCTTAACAGAAGAGATGATTAGATTCTTTTAAACTGGCATTCTTTATTCAATCTGATATTATTGGTGCATTACTGCCTTTTTTTTCTTTTTGCCTTTGAAAAGTATAATAAGCAATAAGAGTTTGCTGGAACTTTAGATATTAACCAAACAGTTCAACCTCACTCTTTGTAATAAACAAATGCTGCATATTTAGAAAATGTTGCTTTCATATAATATATATGAGAATAGATATATACACACATATATGGATATTTGAATTATATTTTATGGCTTTATTATGAAAAGAATCAGAATTTGAAGGATTCATTGGCCTGGAGGTTCAGAACTGCTCTATTTAACTGTTGTAATTTGGGTAATCACTAGTAGTTATTTTACCTAAAGGATTGCTCATTTTTAAATCTCTTTGTGACTCATGACTTAATTGGCTAATTATTAATGAAAGGAAATTGAAGTTACTCTATTTCTGGACAGACTAAAGTTTCTGTAAATACAATTTGATAGAACGAATGCATTATAAGCCCTGCTTGCATTATGCCTATTAGTGAAAGAAATATTTGTTTCTAGTGTTTTATTTAAGGTAAATGTAGAGTTGTTACTAATACTCAGGGGAATTCATTCATCTTTTTCAAAATTTTTACTGATTCCTTATATTTTTTACCAGAAACTCACTAAATATATATATATATATATATATATATATATATATATATATATTACTTAATATCAAATTATGAGACACAGGAAAGACAAGACAGGCAAAAGCCCTTTCAAAGAAAGATCCTATCAGGAAAAGAAAAATAATAGGAAGACAAATGACAAAATCATAGTCTACATTTAATGGTATGAAGACAAAAACATAAAATAGAGCTAAATTTTATGATGGCACAATGATAGGTAGTTTGATCTCTGAAGAAATGACATGTCATCAGCAGCCTTAATTGCAAGCACAGCCAGCCATATTAAGTAATAATATTATGACTGTTGGAAGAGTCATACAGGAGTCCTTAGTGTGAAGGATCAGATTATTTTCTGTTGCCTTATGGCTTTCTTTTTGTTATTGTTGTGCTGTTTTCAGGTTTTGGTATCAGGATTTTGCTGGTTTCTTAGAATATATTTGTAAGAATCCTTTCCTCTTCTGTTTTTTGGTATAACTTGAAGAAAAATGGTATTAGTTCTTTAAATGGTGAGTAGAATTCAGCAAGGGAACCATCTGGTCCTGGGTTTTTCTTGGATGAGAGTGATATTATTTTTTCAGTCACATTATTTGGTATTGTACTGTTCAGATTTTCTATTTCTTTATTATTTGGTTTGGGCAAGGTATATATGTCTAGGAAATTGTCCATTTTTTTCAGTTTACCAAAATTTTTGTAATATACTTGCTCACAATAATTTTGTATTTTGTGTGTTATTTTATGTTATAATATCACTCTTTTCATTTATGATTATATTTATTAAAAGTCTTTCTCAAGACTTTTCTAAACTAGCTAAGGGTTTGTTGTGTGTGTGTATATGTGTGTGTGTGTGTATGTGTGAAGAACCACCTCTCTGTTCTGTTAACTATTTATATTACTTTTTAGTATCCATTTCTGTTCTAATTGATATTAATTTTATCATTCTATCAACTTTAATTTTAGTTTTGTCTTATTCTTCTAGTTCTTTGAAAGGCAGTAATAAATTATTTGAGATCTTTTTCTTTTTTAATGTGGGTATTGATTGTTATAAACTTTCCTCTTGGAACTACTTTTGCTGTATCCCATAAGTTTTGGCACATTTTGTCTTCATCTTCATCTATTTCAAGAATTTTTAAAATTTCCTTATTGATTTATTTTTTGATCCATTGATTATTCAATAGTGGTGTTTATGGGCTGTAGCGGTGGCTCAGCAGTTAGGGTGTTTGCCTGGCATGCACAAGGACGCAAGTTTGAACCCCAGAACCACGTACACAACGAAATCTCAGAGAATGAAGGCCACATTAAAAACTAAATAAAACTTATTCCCTCTTTCTCTTTCTCTCTCACTGTTCTTCTATCTTTAAAAAAAAAAGTGTTGTTTACTTTCCATGAATTTCCTAAGTTTACTAAGTCAGAGAAGATGCTCAACATGATTTCAAATTTTGAAATTTTGATGACACTTGTTTAGTGGACTACCACATCATGTATCCTGGAGAATGTTCCAGTGCTGAGGAAGATGTGATTCAGTAGGTGCTGGGTGCAATTTTCTCTTCAGTGTGTGTGAGGTTCTTTTGGTTGGAGTGTAATTTTACTCCGCTCTTCTGTTTAATTTCACCTGGATCATCTTTCACTGCTAAAAGTGGGGTGCTAAAGCCTCGAACTATTATTATATCAGAGCCTATTTCTTCTTTTGGTTCTATTAATACTTTCTTTGTATATTTGTGCTTTCCAACATTGGATGCACATATTTGCTCTTATTGAGTCATTAGCTAATTACCTCCCTTATTTTTTTGTAGTACTTTTTATTTAAAATGTAATTTATCTGATATTAGTATGGCTACTCCTACTTTCTTTTGGCCTCTGGTTGAGTAGGATATATTATTCCACAATTTCACTTTCTTTTTATGTGTGCTCCTAGAGATAAAATGAGTTTCTTGTAACATAAGGTTGTCTTATTTTTTCATCTACTCATTCATTTTGTCTTTTGTTTGAAGCAATTAAACCATTTACATTTAAAGTAATTATTGATAGGTAAGATGTTACTGCAGCCATCATAAAACTTGTTTTCAGTTTCTCTTTTTCTTTTAATTGTACTTGGTGATAAAGTAAGTTACTTTAGTAGTGCTTTTTAATTTCTTATTATTTTGATTTGTATACTATAAATCTTTGCTTTTCAGTTTTCATGAAGTTCATAAATGACTTTTGAGTGTAACAGGTTATTTTGACATGATAGTAGCTTAACTTGACAATAAAATAACACACAGGAATAAACAAAATAATATAAGAAAATATACTCATAAGAAAACTCTATGGTTATGTTCAATTCCTACCCACATAAAAATGTTTTATTACTTTCTATTTTTTTTTCCTCAATAATGCATCTTTTTCTTTTCAGTTTGAAACACTTTCTTTAGCATTTCTTGTGGAACACACCTGGTGGAGGAGATACATTCACCTAGTTTTTGCCTGTGTTTTATTCATCCTTCATTTCTGAAGAATAAATGTGCTGGGCACAGTATTTACCCTTCAATGCCATGAAGTCTCCTGCCACTCTCCCCTGGCCTGTAGGGTGTCTATTGATAATTTAGCTGTCAGATGAGTGTTAGCAACCCTGTGTGTTATTTGTTTCTTTTCTCTTATTTTTTTACTTCCAAGGGCTTAAACATAAAATTTCTTTAATTATAGTTGATTGAGCTAAATTTGACTGTTGACCTTTTGCCTTTCCATACCTATTTTTCTTGTTCTTTGAGCCTGAGGATATTTCTCTTATTATTTCTTTCAATAAATATCTATCCCTGGGGACTTCTCCAATTTTTTCTGAACCTCTATAGTCCATATATTTTCTCTTCCCTTTTTTATTTATTACTCTTAACTCTTTCCTTCTCTAATTGTATATTTTCAAATACCATATTTTCAAGCTAACTAGTGCTTTTTTTCATTTTTGATCTATCCTGATATGGATGTCTCCTATAGCATTTTTATTTTGCAGACTGTAATTTCAGCTTAAGAATTTGTGTTTTACTTCTGTTTCTTTGTTAATATTTTTGTTAGAGTATTGAAATATTTCTCATTATTTTGCTCAAGATTATTAGTTTTCCTTAAAATACCTGTTTTTAATTCTCTGAGAACTCTCCTGTATTGATTAATTCCTGGTCAGTTTCTGCACCTTATTTTGCTTACTATGTAACCTCCAGGTTTTCAGAAAGTGCTCTATGCTTGTTAGCATGTGACATTGTGTAGGAATCGAAGGATCAGATATTGATTCCTTCCTAATCTGGCTTTGTTTGTGTCTGTAATTCCAAGGAGGCTTTTTATTTTTTCTCAGCCTGTATTTACTTCTACTATTTCAGCACTAAATGATAACCAGGTCCAGCTTTGTTAGGAATCTGTCATTGGTGTGTTATCAGTGTTTCAGAACTAGTGGGTAATCCAACCCCTTGATCAACCCACATATATTGTTGGTATATAGTTCAAAAAGAACTAGAGGAGAACCTAAAAATTGCAGACTACCCCCATAAGTCTCTCCATAGGGCCAGGGTAGGACCTGGATGTTTCATCCCTAGTCACCTGCCTATGGTCAAGCAATACTGGATTCTGCCTAGATCTGAGAACTCCCAGGTTTCTATGTCATACCTTTGGCCACAGATGCCATGGTGATTTCTACACTCCAAACTTATAACTCACCAAGGTCAGCATAACAGTGGGTTAGCATAGAGGCATATAGTGCTATTGCCTGCCTATTGCTGAGATAGCATGGTCAAGGACTTCTGTAATATAATTTTTATACACAATGGCTGCACATCTTCACCTGGCACTGGAGATGGTGTAGAGGCTCAATCCTTATACACTTCAGGTGATTAAAGCTGTTATGGTCTATTCAGTATTATGTTTCACCAGCCCATAACTAAGTTCCAGGGCAAAACTTTCTGCTTACAAATCTGCCCTAGCCCTAGTGAATGGGATCTTGCACCACACTATTCTGCTTTAGTTTGGATTACTGTTAGAAAGGTCTACAAGACACCTAGGCTGATGCCAAACTGGGTAGTACCTAAGTTTTGCAGCCATAAGACCTGTAGTCTAATGGATGACTTGGGGTGCATAGTCCAGCTGGTGGTAATACAAGCAACATCAGTTTATTCCACTGGGGCCAACTCTCTGCCTTTGCTGGGGCAATTTTAGTGCCGTGTCTGTGTGTACTGGCATGGAGTAGCTATACTGTCCAGGTTTGGGACCTGCAGGGTGCAGACAGTCACTTGGCCATAAAAAGCTGGTGCCTACTTGGATCACTTTTCAGTCTTAGAAGCATAGAGTCTTTGCATTGTCTTGTGAGGAGGGTAAGTATATAGCAAATGTTATGTCTGGAACTTATGCAATGAAAACTCTGGACAGTTTTTCCAATCTAGGTCTCCACTCGATGCAGGAGCTAATGTAGAAGTTACATCTGCAGTCTCTGGACTGTGTACTCTCTCCATTTTCTACTAGGTGCTGGGTATCACAAAGCCCTGCACTACCTTTTGTACCCTGCTCCCCAGCAGGTGGTGTCCTGTTCCCTGCTCAACTTAGAAGTTGGAGATCTGGAGGTGGATATATTCTCTTTGCTATCTGTCCTAAGACAGTTCCAGCAGTTCGGTACATATTGACCTGTCGAGAGTGATCATGGGACTTTCCCTAGCTCTAGTTTTCACAATGGCAGGGCTGCTGTTCTACATTCCCCAAGTTTTAGTGCCTCTCTCCAGAGTAGGTTGCTTAGAGTTGGGAGAATGACCTAGGCCACTCTTTTCTTCCCACCTTCTTTAATGCATCTTTTCATTTTTGTTTTATACCTACAGCAGGCACTGTGGTACTACTGATTTCCTTAGTTCTTGTGAAGGCGGTTTGGTGTGTGAATACCTCTTCAACTTGGTTCTTCTCTGAAGATATATTGCTGGCGGACCACCCTTGGAAGTCATCTTGTTCTTTCTTCCAACTGACGAATAGTGTTTAATGTTATAGATGATGTAAAGTAAACAGATATAGTATATATTTTGTCAGAACTTGATAATGGATTTTCTGGAAAAAAGTAATTGAAACAGAGAAAAATTAAGAGGTTTTGGATTATTTTTCCTTACTGTGTGAATACAAATGTCCTAAATTGAATTGGAAATGACTGGAGAAGGAAAAAGTTTGTGGTTTGGGAGGCAGATTATCATAAACTGACAGAGTCTTAGAAAAGAGAAAGAAAAGCTGTGTGAAAGATAGTGAAAAAAAGTATTGAGAAATAAGTGCATGGGATAAGTGATGCCACAGAACTAACAAGCAAATAATGAGTGACATGCTTTTAGAAATGAATAATATTGTAGAGAAATAAGAAATTATTATAATTTAGAAGAAATTAAAATTACTAATCAGAATATACTCAGAAAATCAGATTGAATGGCAATGATTTAAACACATAGTGTTTCTACATTGATTATAATAAAATTGATTCATAAATCACATATTTATTATGTATATGACAATAAAAAGCAAAATAAAATCCAAAAAAATGGGTACCTTAAAGTTAGCTACTTTGACATTTCATACAAAACACTGAAAGCTTATTTGAAGACTTCCTGGTTAGCATTTCTTGAGCCACTTTCCTCTGCTACCTCCTGACACCATGATGTTCTGTTTCACTTCAGCATCTAGAACAATAAAGTCAGCCCATCATTAAACTTCTAAAAATGTGAGCCAAAATAAACTTTTCCTCTTCTATGTTGTTCTTGTCAGATATGTTGATCACAGCAATAAAAAAATGACTAACAGAAATTGGTAACTAGCAGTGGCATCATTGTTGTGACTAACCTGCTCTTGTGGTTTGGAAGCATAAGGAACTGGTTTGTGGGAGAAATTTGGAAAATTTGGAGGAATCAGGCTGGAGAAGCCTTAGAATGTTATACGCAGAGTTTAATGGATGATTCTGGTGGGAGCTCAGAAGATCAGAATGCCAACAGGACTGTGAACAGTACAGAATAAGCTCATGAAGTTTCAGAAGAGAAGGATGACTCTATTAGAAGTTTGACTATAGGCCATTAATTCATGTTGTATTCTGGCAAAGAAGTCATGTATATTTTTCCCATGACCTGAGATTTTCTGTGAGTCTGAATTTAGAGATGTGGACTAATTAATCTGGCAGAGGAAATTTCAAGGCACTACCACTTTCAGGCGGTGCTATGGATATTACAGGTGGCTTTTAGCCAAGTTTACTATGATAATTAAGAGATGAGAGTGAGTGAAAAGAATTTAACGGCTTGCAATTTGGCTAGCAAAATGTGTGTAAAACTGGGACCAAGGAAGCTGTGGTTGTTAAAGAGATTACATCCACAAATGACGTTAAATTGTTTACAAAAACACAATAGAAGAAAAAACCATGCCCATCACAGGCTCAAGTGTATAAAAGTAAAAGTCCTTTTAGAAGTGAAATGGAGGGCAAACTGCTTACATAGGGGAACCTAAGAAACTGCTTCACTGTTCTCAGTCATCCAGACACTCAGATGCTACTGCAAATGTGGTTCCAGGAGGCCTGGATAGTGTTCAAGAAGTGGCAATCCTTGGTGTCATCCACAAGTTTCTAGGTCTGCGAAAATGCAAGATGTTCCTGGAGATCATGGAGGGTTCCACTGAGATTTCAAAGGATAGTCTCAAAGGCCAGACAGAGTAGAGCAGAGTTACAATCCTTGCAGTCAGCGCATGAGAGGATAATGCAGGCAAATATGGGAAAATAGTAAGAGATCCTGGTATCATGGAATATCTGTTGAAAAGAGTTTCAGAAATCAAGAAGAAATAAGCCATGAGAGAGGCCATAAAAGATGTAATCAGCAAGTCCACAAGGGTGGAGTTACACAAGCTTTTTGGAGTGAGCTTCACAGTGCCATGTGCTCCAGATGATGGACGTGGAATTATAGAACTTATTTGCCTAGCTGAATTTTGGTATTTCTTTGGTCCCATCCATTCTTTCTTTGCCTCTACACCTCCATTTTGGAATGTGATGTTTATTCTGTGCCATTGTATATTGAATGTATGTAGCTTGATTTAATTATTACAGGAGCTCACAAGCTTGATTTAATTATTACAGGAGCCAAGAGTTTGACTTGAGGCTTAGATGTCATTTTAGACTTCAATTTTTGACAATGCTAGAACTCTTACGTCTATGAGGACTCTTGGAAACGGACTAAATATATTTTGCACTGTGAGATGAGCATGAGCTCAAGGTCCAGGGACAGAATTTTATGGTTTGGATACGAGGTATTCCCCAAAAGCTTCTGTGTGAGACAATGAAAGAATTCCAAAGGTAAATGATTAGATTATGAAATATGACCTCAACAGAAGCTGGATCTGCTTGAATAGATTAACCAGATGGCAACTCTAAGCAGGTAAGTTGTGACTGGAGGAAGTAGATCACTGGAAATATGCCTTTGAAATTTATATTTTGTCCCTGACAACTTGTACAAGCTCCTACCCCCTACCTTCTCCCCTTCATGGTTATCAAGTATATTCTGAGCTGCCATCCTCTTGCCATGGTGTTCTGCCTCACCTCATGCCCAGAACAATGGATTTGAATGACCATTGTCTGAAACTGTGAGTCAAAGTAAGCTTTTCCTTTAGGTTGTTCTTCTGGAATATATTGATCACAGCAATGCAAAACTGACTAAAACAGTTGTAAAGTAATATATTATAAAATAATATTTTGAATTATATTATTTTTTCTAGGTAAGTTTTTCCATGATTTTTTATTTGTGGGGCAAACTAATAGCAATTTTCTTACTGCTATAATGTTTCAGCCTTTTTTTAAAATAAGTTATATGTCAAGTTAATATGTACATAAAAACAGCCTAGAGATTTGTAAATAAATCAAATATTTTCATACACTATAATATTTTATTTGATTCCGAAAAAATTTTAAGCTTTTTTTCAAACTCAACAGGTTGCTACAAAAATATAAAAATCACTAGACCCCATAAAATTTAAGTATTCTTTGGATTTTTGACAATATAGTGTTTTATGTATCCCCCTAGGTAAGAGAAAATATGCAATCAGTCTATGTGATGTGTGTAATTGAACACTGTACTTTGTTTTATGACTATATAGATAATTTTCATGCTATTTAGATTCTTAGAATATTAGACATATAAATATTTAGAAAGATTACATTTTCTTGTATAAAAATACATAATATGATTATATGGATGTATTTGGTCTCATTGGTAAATACATAGCATATATCTCAAAAACATAAGTTATTAGAGAAAGTTTTAATATAATTAAATATGACAGCATAAGGTATTTTTCTATCTTTTTGATGATACTAAACTTTTAAGGGTGATACAGTTAGAAAAAGTATTAAGGCAAATATATATTATTACCCAAAGTGAACACATCTTCAAAAACAATATAAATAAATTAAAATTAGGGAAAAAGAGAGTTCATTGATATTTCATCTGCTGTTAGAAAAGAGGTCAATAAAAATCACAAACCATATTTAGTTAAAATATTGAGCATATTTTTTCATTAAAATGTAGATTAAATCTAAAGTAATTATTTCTTTGTTTTATATAATTTTTGTAGTTTATTTATTTTTTTTAAAGAAAGAGGGGACAGTGAGAGAGAGAAAGAGAGAAGCTATTTTTATTTAGTTTTTCATGTGACCTTCATTCCTCAGAAACTTCGTTGTGTATGAGGATGCTGGGGTTTGAACTCACGTACTCTCGCGCATGCCAGGCAAACGCCGTAATTGCTGAGCCACTGCTCCAGCCCCTTGGTAATTGATTTAAATACCTCTATATTTTAAAGTATTATTTTTGGACTTAAACTTATAATACATAAGAAATATTTATTTAGATTTCCAGATTTAAATATATGCTCTTTTTCCTGAAAGCAAAATTTTATCAAAGAAAACTAACTTTTGAAACATTCTTTTCAATTTATATTTTTGGTTTCTTGAAAATATGAATACATTCTTTATCTTCACAAGTAAATTAATTTCTTTGAAAGATCACCCATTTCTTAAAAATAATGATGTGATTAATATTTTGATATTTAATAATACCTATTACTGCATTTATATAAAATGCACAATTGAATCAGATTATGAATAAAGAAAACATTAAAATATCACAATAAGACAAAAAGAAAGCTGAAATAAGTTTAGAAATGGATGATAAACTTGTCAGTATTCATGGTGCCTCAATTACATTCCATTGTATAAAACTTATACAATGTACTACTTTTGTACTACTTTGGACAAGAATCATTTTCTTTACTTTTCATTTAGTTTTAAAATAGCTCAGGAGATAATTGTTGCGGGATGCACCAGAAGAACTGTTTTTGCCCATTAGAAAGTCTTACCATTTTTTTAACAACCTCTTCCCCTTTTATCAAAATTATAGCAAAGAAAACTCATTCTTGATGCAAAAACAAAATATAAAAAAAAAACACAACAGACTCACCTCAAGGTACATTATCATGAAAATGCCTACCATACAGAACAAGGACAAAATCTTAAAAGCAAGATAAAAGAGACAAATCACATTTAGAGGAAAAGCAATTCGCATTCTGAGTGACTTCTCAATCCAGACTCTAAAGGCAAGAAGGACTTGGAATAAAGAATACCAAGCTCTGAAAGAAATGGTTTGTCAACCAAGAATACTATACTCAGCAAAATTAAACTTCAAATTTGAAGATGAAATAAGAAAAAATCTTCCATGATGAACAAGAGCTACAAGAAATCATAACTAGAAAGCCTGGTCTACAAAATATACTCAACAAAATATATCACAAAGAAAAACCAAAAAAAGAAAATGGAAGTGAAGATCAATGGAATAGAATAGAAGATACAGACAAACCCACATAACTACAGTTAGCTCATACTCAACAAAGGAGCCAAAAACTTAAGTTGGAGAAAAGACAGTCTCTTTAACAAATGGTGCTGGGAAAACTGGAAAAATCCATATGTAAAAATTAAAAAAAAAAGAATCTCAATCTCTCTCTCTCACCCTGCACTAAAGCTCAATTCAAAGTGCATCAAAGACCTAGGAATTAGATCAGAAACCCTGCACCTACTAGATGAAAAGAGAGGCCTAATACTTTAATACATTGGCTCAAGAGCTGACTTCCTAAACAAGACCCCCAAAGCACAAGAAGTTAAAGGAAAGATCAATAAATGGGATGGCTTCAAATTAAAAAGCTTCCTCATAGTAAAGGAAATAGAGTGTGAAGTGAGAACTTATACAATGGGAAAAAATCTTTTCCCCCTGCACCTCAGACAGGGCATTGATATCCAGGATATACAAAACAACTTAAAAAAACTTAGCAAAACAAAAATAAATACCCCAATCAATAAATGGGCAAAATAACTAAACAGACACTTCTCAAATAAAACAAGTGTTCAACAAATAAATGAAAAAATGCTCAACATCTCTAGCAATTAGAGAAATGAAAATTAAAACTATACTGAGATTTCACCTCACTCCAGTTAGAATGGCAATAATCAATAATACATATAACAAATATTGGCAGGTATGTGGGGAGAAGTATACAAGTATACATAGTTGGTAGGACTAAAAACTGGTACAACCACTCTTTAAAGCAGTCTGGAGATTCCTCAAAAAACTAGGAATGGATCTTCCATTAGACCTAGCTACCCGCCTCCTTGGAATATATCCAAAAGATCTAAAAGCAGTCTACTACTGGGATGCAGCCACGTCAATGTTCATAGCAGCTAAATTCACAATAGCTAAGCTATGGAACCATCCAAGGTGCCCTTCAACTGATTTATAGATAATGAAATTGTGCCAACTACACACGATGGAGTATTACTCAGCAGCAACATTGAATGACATTATGTTATTTGCTGGAAAATGGATAAAACTTGTGGATATCATGCTAAGTGAAATAAGCCAGTCTGTAGAAACTAAAGGTCAAAGGTTCTCTCTGATATGTGACTGACTAGAAATAAGGAAAAGAACAGATGTATATTTAAAGGGGAAGGAAATAGAGGAAAGAGGAACGAAATAGGGAAAGTTAATAGAAGAAATCAGACTAAACTTGCTCATGTCCAAATAGGAACATAACATAATGAATCTCAACAATATATAATTCAATGACTCACTAATAAAAAGAGGGGAGTCATTTAAATAACAACAGAAGATCAGTAGAGGGAAGAGAAAGGAGAAGGGGTGGGGGAATACTGGGGACTGAATAAGTTATACTGCATAATTTTATAAAAGTGAAAATGTTTAATTATTTTATCAAATTTATCTAAAAAGAATAAGGAATGATAGGAAAGGAGGAGAAGGGGAAATGCTGGAACTGATTTAAAACAAGGTGCACTCCAAGTATTTATAAGTATGCCATTGTATAAACTATTATCACTTATATAAAAATGTTCTTCATAGGTATTGGACAGGTCACTATACTTGTGTATAAGGAAAAATATACAACCCAGGAAGAGAGGCAAGGGGCCAATGGATGGGAGGATGGAAGTGTGGAGAGATGCTGAGGGAGTATTGACCAAATCATATTGCAGTATTATGTGCCTCTATGAATATGGACAACAAATCTCATCATTATGTGCAGCTACAATGCACTGACAAAACCATTTTTAAAAGATGTAAATTGTACACTACAATATATATTAAGTAGATGTCATTTTGTAATTTACTTTATTAAACTATATATATATACTGAGATTCTATTAAATAAAATTCTACAAATATGAAAATATGTGCAATATTTTTTTTAAGAGAAAGGGACAGTGAGAGAGTGAGAAAGTGAATCAGTTTTATTTTGTTTTCATGTGGCTTTCATAGCTCTGACACTTCATTTTGTAGGTGGTGTTGGGGTTCAAACCTGCATCTGAGTGCATGCCAGGCAAGCGTCCTAACCTTTGAGCCACCACTCCAGCCCTGTTCAATAGTTTTAAAAGACTTTTTCAAATGCTTGGGTTTCTATAAATATGATTTACTCCAGTTATTTTTTTAATGCTAGCTACAAGGGAGGCTATCATACCTGTTTAATTTATATTAGAAGTAATTTTTTCTTTTTTTTTTTTTAAGAGAGAGAGGGACAGTGAGAGAGATAGAAAGAGAGAATCAACTTTATTTTTTCATGTGGCTTTCTTTGCTCTGACACTTTGTTATGTACATGGTGCTAGGGTACGTACCCATGTCCTCGTGAATTCCACGCAAGCCCATAATCACTGAGCCAGTGCTCCAGCCTTGGATGTAATTTTCATTCTGCATAGTCACTGTATACATTTATGAAATTAAAATTATAGTTTAAAATTTATTTGATGTCTGTGCACATTTAGATTATTAACTTGGTGAAATATTTCTAATCATATAACGTGTTAAATGTTTCAAATCATAGGTTCATGTATAAGGTAACTTTACATAATCAAAAAAAGGAAGAGCTGCTGTGTTCTTGAAATTATCTCAGTTTAATATTCTCACTTTTCAATTGAGCAGTTTAGAATTACATAGGTTAAATATGTTTCAGATCTTGAAACCAATACATGGGCCTAAATCTGTGTTGTTACGTACTCTTTCAGACTCCTAGTGTTCTTCCTATCATTTGATATTTCAAAAAGATTTTATGATTGATTTATAAATTTAATTCTATTCTGATAAAAATCTAATGGGCATTTGAAACATCAGATATTAATCCTGGAATGCACCTAAGAGTAAGTATACAATAATAACTAACAGAATTTTACATAATACCCTTGTTAATAATTATATGGGTGTATTTGTGAAGTTAATATCAATATAAAACATTCTTATTAATAATTATAATGTCAGAATCAAGAGAATAATTAATGTGAAAAGGAAGGATTAGAAATAAATAATAATGCATATTAAATATATATTATAAATTGGAAGTGATTTACATTTTTTCCAGTTAGAAAAATTAGTTGTATTATTCCCCTATATACCAATGGAACATTAGGGATTTTCTTTGCTTTTTAAATTAGAGTACACATAGTAGTTGGGTATATTTTGACATAATCGCACATGCGTGGAATTCAATTTCAAGGCCTATTTACTCTCTTTTCCTCCCCACCTCACTCTCCCTATTCTTTTTCCTCTACTTTACTGATCTTCCTTTACATTTTAAGTTTTTATATTTGATTGGTATTTTTACATATACATAAATGTGAAATATCCTTTGGTATATTTATATATGTATACAATGTGATATTGTAATATTCATTTCCCTTTTCCTCCACTTTTCTGTTCCTTTACCCACCCTCTTGAACTAAATCTTACATTCCACTAATGCCCCTATATCTATATGATCTGTTCCTTGCCGCACCTACCCCCCTTATTTTGCTCTGTATTCCACATGTGATAGAAAATATTTAACCTTTGATTTTCCAATTCTTACTCATTTCATTTAGCATGATGTTCTCCATTTCCTTCCATTTACCAATAAGTGTCATAATTTCTTCATATGGCATAATTTCTTCATATGGCTGATTAAAATTATTTTCTGTATATACATCACATTTTCTTGTTCCATGAATCTGTTGATGGATATCTTGGGGCAATTCCATCATTTGGCAATTTTGAATTAAGGTGCTATGAACACTGAAGTAATGAAAACATTGTGGTTTGTTGATTTTAGTTATTTAGATAAATATCAAGGTGTGGATAGATGGCTCAAACGGTGGTCTTATTACCAGATATTTTGTAGAATCTACACACTGCTTTTCAGAGTTTTACTAATTTGTAGTTCCACCAATAAGGTATTGCTGTACCTTTTCCTCCACATCCTTTTCAGGATTTATTATCATTTTTGTTTCTGATAATTGCCATTATGAATTGAGTACATGAAATCTTGGTGCAGTTTTTATTTGCATTTCCCAGATTGCTAAAGTTGTGGAAACATTTTTATTTATTTATTGGCCATTTTTGCTTATTCTTTTGAGAAATATCTGTTATTTTGCCCATTTATTGTTTTTATTTTTAGTGTTAAGTTTTTTTAATTCTTTATATATTCTGAATATTAATTCCCTGTCAGAGGAGTAACTAGCAAAGATTTCCTCCCTGTTCTGGAGACACTCTCTGCATGCTCTTAAACATTTCCTGGACTGTGCACAAGTACTGCAACTTGATAAAATCCAGCTTATTGATTCTTCATTTTGTTTCTTGAGCTTTTGAGATCTTTTTGAGGAAGTGGATGCTCGCACCTATTCAATGGAGTTCTGACCCTGTTTTCTTCCAGTAGTTGCAATGCTTCCGGTTTAATTTTTGTCTTTGATCCACTTTTTTTCTCCTCACACTGCTCTCATGGTTCTTAGTTCCTTCCATATTTTCCTTTTTTTTTTTTTAAACTGCAGCACTTTTTTAAATTAAGAGTTGAGTTGTTTTACAATCATAAATGCATATAAGGTAACAATATGATATACATTTATTTGATGGTAAACCGTAATTACCTCCACATTGACCACACAGCAGTCTCTTGACTCTTCTGTATTATGCATATATATATATATAAATATATATATATATATAGTGAACTTTTAAAAAAATTAAATGCATAATATTTGAATTCTCAGGGGGATAATGAGTATGCTGCACTGTTAATTATCTCACTATCTTCCCTCTTTCTCCTATCCCCCTGCCTTTCCTCCCTCCCCTCCACATCTATGGTTCCCGTAGATTACATGTTTCTATGCCCTTGGTGGTCATAATACATGACTACCTTTCAATAAAGCCTGGGTTTAGCTCCAGCCTCCACAAATGAGTGAAAACATTGAACCCTGAGTCTCTGAGATTGGCTAACTTCGCTAAGCATGATTTCTTCCACTGCCATCCATTTACCTTCAAAGGCCACAATATTGTTGTTTCTAACAGCTGAGTAGAACTCCATTGTATGTGTAAAAAAAAATATATATATATATGTGTGTGTGTGTGTATATATATATATATATATATATATATATATATATATCATAGCTTTTATATCCATTCATCCAGTGAGGGGCATCTGGGTTGATTCCATAATTGAGCTATTGTAAATTGAGCTGCTATTAACATAGACTTTACTCTGTCGCTGTAATATGCTGTTTCTAACTCCTCTGGGAAAACACCAAGAAGAGGGATAGCTGTTCATATGGTGGATCCATCCCTAATTTTGAGTGCCTCCACAATGCTTTCCAGAGTGGCTGTACCAATCTACAGTTCCTCCAAAAGTGTGCAGTATTCCTATCTCCCCGCAATTCCTCCAGCATCTGTTAACTGTTTGTATTCTTCATCCTTGCCAATCTACCTAGAGGGCAGTGAAATCTTAAAATAGTTTTGATTTCCATTTCTCTGTGATTTATAACACTTTCTCAAGTATTCATATTTATTTGACTTTGGTGCAGGGCTAGAGGGATCTATTTTCAATTTTCACTCTTCTACATATGGATATTCAGTTTTTCCATACCTACAATCCCTGTGACTCAGAGACTGAGGGAGTTGGACCACAAGTTCAAAGCCAGCCTCCGAAAATTAGGACCTAAGCAACTTAGGAAGACTACATCTCAAAATTGAAAAAATAATAATGACTGAGGATGTGACTCAGTGGTTAAGCAATTTTGGGTTTGGTCATTCACACAAAAAATATGAATAGATCATTGAAAAGTAACTAGAAACTGCATACTTCTTTTTAATAGTAGAAGCCATGAAAAAATACTTTAGAAAGTAGATATTGTAAAAATAATAGCAATCCAATGGTAGAAATGGCTTTCTTGTGAAAATATATTTTCAAGAGACTTAAAAGTTGATGTTTAGATTTTAAATTAAATTAGCATGCAGTATTGCTAAAATAGTATTATATTGTATTTTTTCTTTTGAATTGTAATTATCACAGTGAGGAAAATTCACTATTACTGATATTTAGCATGTAAAATTCTTGAAGAACATATTCTCCTAGCCTAGATATTTCCAATGTAAAAGTAAAAAGCCTATTTCTTTAAAATTGTGTAAAATTAAACTTCTAATACAACAATAATTTTGTGATATTTATGGTTCTCTGAAAAGGGAATCATTATTTTTTGTTTAATGAATTATTGTACATTTCAAATATTATTTATATTATATATATTATGCATTGTTAACTCATGATGTATAAAATAGACACTATTATTTAA
>PVKS010039275.1:0-17388 GCA_004027875.1 Aplodontia rufa | reverse complement strand
GAGATACAATTGAGAGGGAAACATTACCAGACCATCAATGACCAATGTATATATACTTTGTTATCCAGGGGTAATGCCAAAACATGGATGACCACCTTGGGTTTCACCTGTTGCAGTTTCCCCCAGAAGAACTCTTGCGTTAAATGGGTATCTTGTGGAGGAACGACGTCTGCTTCTGAAATGGTTCTCCCATAATGCCACTCTCCAGTCTCCTAGGAGTCCTTCAAATATCCTCCCCCCACCCCGTCCCCCTCCCTACGCTTCCAAGTATCCTAGGGAGGTATCCCCCTATTACGCTGAGAATCATACAATTTGAAGTTGTTGTTAGGTTAGCTGTCTAACCAACTGCTTCCCCATGTATTCTAGCTTCCACAGATGAGAGAAACCATTCGGCCCTTGAGTCTCTAAGATTGGGATACTTCACTTAACATAATTCTTTCCATCTCCATCCATTTGATATCAAAAGCCATAATACCATCTTCTCTAATGGCCGAGTAGTATTCCATTGTATATATGTACCAAAGTTTTTGTTTCCACTTGTCGAGTGAGGGGCATCTGGGTTGGTTCCATAATCCAGCTCTAGTAAATTGAGCTGCTATAAACATTGAGGAAGCCACATCACTATAATATGCTGATTCTAACTCTTTTGGGAAAATCCACAGGAGGGGCATAGCTGGGTCATAAGGTGGTTCGATCCTTAATTTTCTGAGGATTCTCCACACTGCTTTCCATAGTGGCTGAACCAGTTTGCAGTCCCACCAGCAGTGTAACAGTGGTCCTCTTTTCCCACAGCCCCTCCAGCATCTGTTATTGTTAGAATTTTTCATTTTTGCCACTCTAACAGGAGTGAGGTGGAATCTCATTGAAGTTTTGATTTTCATTTCCCTTATAGCTAATGATGTAGATCATTTTCTCATATATTTATGGGCTTTCTGGACTTCCACTGGTGAGAAGTTTCTTTTTCAATCCATAGCCCATGTATTGATTGGATTATTTGTGAGTTTGGAGTTTAGTGTCTTGAGTTCCATGTATATTCTGGATATTACCCCTCTGTCCGAGGTGTAGAGGGCAAAAGTTTTCTCCCATTCTGTAGGTTCTCTCTTGATGCTCTTGACTAGATCTTTAGCTGTGCAGAAACTTTTTAGTTTAATTGGATTCCATTCATTTATTCTTGATTTTACTGCTTGAGACATGGGAGTTTTGTTAAGGAAGTAGCTGCTGACTCCTATATGGTGTAGTGATGACCCTTCTTCTTTTTCTAGTAAGTTTAGAGTTGTTGACTTAATATCCAGGTCTTTGATCCATTTTTATTTAATTTTTGTGCAGGGTGAAAGATAAGGATCCAGCTTCAGTTGTCTACATATGGCTGTCCAGTTTGTCCAACATCATTTGTTGAACAGGCTATCTTTCTTCCACACTATGCTTTTGCCCCCTTTATCAAATATCAAATAGTTAAAGATATGGGGGTTTGTCTCAGGATCTTCTATTCTGTTCCACTGATCTTTGATTCTGTTTTGATACCAATACCATGCTGTTTTTACTACTATGGCTCTGTCGTATAATTTCAGGTCAGGGATTGTGATACCTGCTATTTCTTCCTTTTTATAGAGTAATGTTTTGGCTAGTCTGGGTCTCTTGTTATTCCATATGAACTGGCGAATTGTTTTTTCTATATCTGTGAAGAATGCCATAGGTATCTTGATGGGGATTGCATTGAATCTGTATAGGGCTTTGGGTAGAATGGTCATCTTTATTATTGATTCTGCCTAACCATGAGCATGGAATGTTTTTCCATCTACTCAGGTCTTCTGTAATTTCTTTTTTTAGTGTTTCATAGTTTTCTTTGTAGAGATACTTAACATTGTAAGGTTAATGCCCAAGTATTTCATTTTTTTGGAAGTGATGGTGAATGGGAGAGATTTCCTGATTTCTTCTTCTGCGGATTTGTTGCTGGAGTAAAGAAATGCTAGTGATTTGCTGGAGTTGATCTTATAGCCAGCTACATTGCTGAAAAAACCTATAAGCTCTAGGAGTTTTCTGGTCGATGTTATTGGGACTTCTAGGTACAGAATCATGTCATCAGTGAATAGAGATAACTTAACTTCCTCTTTTCCTATACGAATAACTTTGATTTCTTGTCTTGCCTGATAGCTGTGGCAAGGGTTTCAAGGACTATATTGAACAAGAGTGGGGAGAGCGGACAGCCTTGTCTAGTACCTGAATTCAGTGGAAATGCTTTCAGTTTTTCTCCATTGAGGATAATGTTGGCTATGGGTCTGTCATAAATGGATCTGAAATAGTTAAAGTATCTTCCCTTGATCCCTATGTTTTCCAAAGTTTTGAGCATAAAATGGTGTTGAATTTTATCAAATGCCTTCTCTGCATCAATTGAGATGGTTATATGATTTTCGATTTTAATTCTGTTTATATGGTGAATTACATTTATTGATTTGCATATGTTGAACGAGCCTTATTTTCCTGGAATGAAGCCTACTTGATCATAATGTATTATCTTTTTAATGTGCTTTTGTATCTGATTAGCTAAAATTTTATTAAGGATTTTTGCATCAATGTTCATCAGGGAAATTGGTCTGTAGTTTTCTTTCCTTGATGTGTCTTTGTTGGACTTTGAAATCAGTGTTATGTTTGCTTCATAAAAAGTGTTTGGGAGTGATCCCTCTCTATCAATTTCCTGGAAAAGATTGTAGAGGATAGGTGTTAGTTGTTCTGTGAAGGCTTGGTAGAATTCTGCTGTATATCCATCCGAACCTGGGCTTTTGTTTTTTGGGAGAGCTTTGATTGCTGTTTCAATTTCACTTACTGTGATAGGTTGGTTGAGGTTTTCAATGTCCTCCTGTGTTAAAGAGGGGATGTCTTGTGTGTCCTCCAGGTTATCAAATTTGGCAGAGTATAAGTTTTCAAAATAGGTTCAGATAATCTTCTGTATCTTGGATGAGTCTGTGGTGATATCCCCATTTTCATCTCTGATTTTGATTTGCTTCCTTTCGTTCTTCCTTTTGGTGTGGTTGGAAAGGGGTCTGTCAATTTTGTTGACTCTTTCAAAGAACCAACTCTTAGTTTTGTTAATAGTTTGTATATTTTTTTTTGTTTTCAATTTCGTTGATTTCAGCTCTGATTTTGGTAATTTCCTGTCTTCTGTTAGATTTAGGGTTGGATTGTTCCTCCTTTTGTAGTCATTTGAGTTGAAGCATAAGCCTATTAATCTGATCTCTTTCTAGATTTTTGATGTATGCTCGCAGTGCTATAAAATTACCTTTTAAGAAAGCCTTCAGGGGCTGGAGCGGTGGCTCAGCGGTTTCGGCACTTGCCTGGCAAGCACGAGGACCCGGGTTCAAACCCCAGCACCACGTACACAACTGAGTGTTGGAGCAACTAAGGCCATGTGAAAAACTAAATAAAGTTGTTTTTCTCTTTCTCTGTCTCTCTCACTGTCCCTCTCTCTTAAAAAAAAAAAAAAAAAGAAAGAAAACCTTCATACCGTCCCAGAGGTTTCGGTATGTTGTTTCCTCATTCTCGTTCAATTCCAAAAACTTCTTAATCTCTGCTCTCTTTTCCTCTTTTACCCATCCTTCGTTTAAGAGGTAATTATTCAATTTCCAAGTATTTGAGTAGTTTCTGTTTATTCTCTTGTTGTTGATTGCTAAGATCATAGCATTATGATCTGACAGAATACATGGGATTATATCCACTTTTTATATTTGCTAAGATTATCCCAGTGAACTAGGATGTGGTCTATTTTAGAGAAGGATCCATGAGCTGCTGAGAAGGTAAATTCAGCTGTCTTAGGATGGAATATTCTATAAATGTCTGTTAAGCCTGATTGATTAATAGAGTAGTTCAGGTTGGAGATGTCTTTATTGATTTTTTGTTTTGATGATCTGTCTAGAATTGATAATGGTGTGTTGAAGTCCCCCAGGATTATTGTGTTGAGATTGATGAGGGGATTAATGTCCTTAAGTATTTTTTCCATAAATTTTGGGGGGTTGTAATTAGGGGCATAAATGTTGATTATCATCATATCTTCTTGGTGAACTGTCCCTTTTAGTATGATAAAGTGACCCTCTTTGTCCTTTCTGACTAGTTTTAGTTGGAAAATAATTTTGTCAGAAATTAGAATCGCTACGCCAGCTTGCTTTTTTGGGCCACAGGCCTGGTAGACATTTTGCCATCCTTTCACTTTCAGCCTGTGCCTATTTTTGAGTGTCAAATGTGTCTCTTGCAGGCAACATATTGTTGGATTTTGTTTTTTGATCCAGTGGGTCAGTCTGTGTCTTTTAATTGGGGCTTTGAGACCATTCACATTCAAGGATAGAATAGATATAGAAGGCTGATTCACAGACATTGTATTTATTACAGAGTTTTGAGTCATCCTGAAATTCAGTTTTTGTATAGTGTGATTTTTGACTCGCCCTTGTTTAAGGGTTTAGCATATCGTTGGCATTATCGTCTGAATGGAGAACATCATTGAGAATGTTCTGTAGAGCAGGATTTGTGTTCATGTACCTTGCAAGCATGAGTTTATTGTTAAAGTATTTAATTTCCCCATCGCATTTGATGCTGAGTTTTGCCGGATATGTTATCTTTGGTTGAAAGTTGTTATTTTTTAACACTTGAAAGATATTGTTCCAAGCTCTTCTGGCCTTGTTTGCTCTGAAAAATCCATAGTGATCCAAATTGGTTTGCCTCTGAATGTGATTTGGGGCTTTTCTCTAGCAGCTTTTAGAATTCTCTCCTTGATTTCTCTGTTATTCATTTTGTATATGATATGTCTTGGCGAGCTTCTCATTTGATTAGGTCTATTTGGAGTTCTATAAACATCTTGTATCTGATAATCCAGATCGATAGTAAAATGTGGGAAGTTTTCACTTATGATTTCGCTTAAAAGGTTTTTTAAGCCTCTTGTTTGCTATTCAGAGTTTTCCTCCAGGCCAATGATTCTCAAATTATTATGCCTCATCTCATCAAATATTACTTGGAAGTTCTGGTTATGTATTATAAGCTGTTTATCCCGTTTATCTTCTTTGAACTCTACATTGTTTAGCCTGTCTTCATTTTCCGATACTTGTTCTTCAAGAGCTGATGTTCTGTTTTCAGTAGAGTAAGCTCTGGTGTTGGTTTCTTCCAGAGAGGATTTGATTTGATTAACCATGTTTTTCAATCCTGATAGCTCTGCTACATCTCTTTTCAGAATTTCTATATCTTTGTAAAGCTGATCTCTCATTTCATGGAACTGTTCCCTTATTTCCCTGTAGAAGTTGTCCCTCATCTCTTGAAATTGCAGTCTGAACTCTATCCTTATTTCATCTCTCAACTCTTTGATTGCATTACTAATCATAACATTGACACAATGCCTTCGACTTTCATCTAGGGCTCCAGCCATGGGTTCCTTTGGTGGAGAGCTTTGGGGTTGAGGAAGTGAATTATTTCCCCCTTTCCTCATTTTCTGGGTCCAAGAGTGTGATTTGTATTTCAAAAAAGTTGCTCTTGGTGGAGTAATTGGAGCTTCTTATGGCTTTGCTTCATTGTGATGGGTTTCTTTGAGAGAGATCTCACAGTGAATTATGAGAGCAAGCCAGTGCCCATTTTGAAGTGTGTCTATTTCTTCAGATATCAGGATCTCTCAGAAAGTGGGGAGAAGGGATGACTAGGAATTCAAGGAGGTAAGCTGGGGAGGTAAAAATTACTCTTGCCTTTGAATAAAGAGGAACAAGGGATTAGGGGGGAGTAGGTTATTCTATTAGGACTAAGGAAAACATGGGATTAGGAGTCGGGAAGGGTAAAGACTTTGGGTGAGGGTGGGAAAAAATGCTTATATTTTGGGATTATCAGAGTACAGGGGAGGAAGAGGTTGGTATGGGGCGTGGTTATCTTCACTCTCCAGAGGCTGAGTCTATCTTGCTATCATGAAACGTTTTCCTGGTTGGAATCCAATGTTATAGGGGTAGCAGTAGGAATTAAGAAGACTTAGAGAAAGTGGTAGCCAATTACCAATACATACACACGAATAAATATTTACATCCACCAACACTAACTTCAGTATTAACTGTAAAGCTAGAAAGGGAAAGAGAAAAAAAATTCTGTATAATAAAAAAAATAAAGAAATAAAATAAAATAAAAATAATAAAAAATAATAAAATAAAAATTTATAGGCTAAAAAAGTAAAAGAAAATAAAAAAAGTAAAAAATTTTTAATGAAAACTTGGGTCTATAGACAATGAGGGCATCTCTGGGACCTCTGATAGGAGATGGTCACTGTTCTTCTGGGTTTCAATATGAATGTGTCTCAGTCTGTGGCCCCCAGCGGGCATCTCCTGGCACAAGTATCACCCCCAACAATGTGTGAGCTTGGCAGATGACTGTTTTAGTTAGTATGGGACCGGATCAGCAAGGGTATCTGTGGCTCTGCTTGCATCCACAGTCCCGGCTGCTGCTTGCTGCTTGCAGCCCTGCCCCTGCAGCCGGTCCGGAATTGTGACCAGCAAGCGCGTGGAAGCATGGGAGCTGGCCACCATTCCTGGCCGAACAGGCACAATCCCCCTATCTCTCGTCACTCAGACAGTCGCTCCGTAATCCCGTCCCTGCAGCCGTTGGGAAATTGAGTCCTGGAACTCCCAATGGTGGCCAGCCACTGGGCACGCCAGCGATCCGTCTCCCAGCACAGCTCCCGCTCACCGCAGAGGGCGAGCTTGGCGGGCGTCTGCTTAGTTGGGGTCGGGATGGGATCAGCGATGAAATCTGTGTCTCTGCTCAGACCCACTGCATCAGCTGCTGCTGTTTGCAGCCCCGCCCCTGCAGCCAGTCCAGGAGTGTGTCTAGCGAGCATGCGGAACTTAAGGGAGCTGGCCACTATTCCTGGCAGAACAGACAACCCCCCCCCCCCATCTCTCCTAGCTCCTATGGTCGCTCCGATAACACCAAGCACACAGCTGAACCACAGCACTCCTGGCAGGGCAGACAGAACTTTTTCTGGCAGGAAGTCAGCACTGGCAGCCTTCTGTGTTCCTGGTGGGAGGGGGAAAAATCCCCCCCCCTTTTTTTTTCTTCTGTCGAAACTCCGAAGACACCTTATAAAAGCTTCACAAACTAGTACTAGAAGTTCAAATATAGATTCCCCTGGACACACCTTGGAAAATTGCGGATGCACTGGATTTTTCCCAAGCAGACCCGAAGCCTCAGGAAATGCTGTCTCCCTTCAGGTCGCCATGTTGGTCCCCCCTCCTCTTCAATTTTAAATGGAAACATCTTTTATTCCTCTTCATGTTGTAATTCAGTTTCTAACCATATAGAATTCTCAGTGGGTTTGTGTCAGATTCCCTCCCCTGGGCCAAACCGATTCCAGGTAGCTGTCAATTAAATCAGTGCAGTGATATTGCTGTGCATTCTTGGAGAGAGGAAAATGCGGGTGTCTTTTACTACAAGAGCTGTAAACTCAGACAATAAGACCCTTCTTATTGCTTCCAGTCATAGCATATACAATGAGAATATACAAGAATGTGCAGAGAACTCTTCCAAGGATAATTGTGTTACCTACAATTCCCAGGTCTACTATCTGGTTAGATTATATTTCTGAGAGTTCCTAATCCTGTGCTAGTGAAACTCACTGGAATGCCCTCTTTTACCTCTATCTCCACCAAGGGGGTACATTCCTCCCCTGCTGCATTGCTGGGTGATCAGTGTGGGGGTATTCTGTTTCACCTTCTATTCCACTATCCAGTCACCAGTCTTCTCCAAATCTCTATTTGTCTACTGTTAAATTCCAGCATTTTCCATGGTCACTCTTCTCAATAAGCAACTACAGTCTTGTTGTTTTGATTCCATCTTGTGGAGAAGTAGGTGTGTTCTGGGTGCCTCCATCCATCTTGAATCTCATTTATGAAGTTTAAATTTCTTGAGAAACTTGGCTATGAAGGGGAGTATAGAAATAGAGTGATAGCTGAAGAGACATGGGAGTCAAGATACATTGCTTAACTCTTTGTTTTGTTTTAAGATGAGTATTATTATAACATGTTTAAATGCTGAAGGAAGAATCAGATGCAGGAGGAGATGACTAAATGGGATGAGATTCCTGAGAAACTGGAGAGTTATATCCAAAACACTTGGCCTAAAATAGGAGGGGAAATTACTTTTCAATTGTCGAAGGGTTGGGATGGAGATGGGTAATTACAGAAGACAAAGATGAGTGCCAATGCTCATATGTGTAGATTTGATGGTAGGAAGATGAGGTGTCAGGCTGAGGCTCAGACCCTAGGAAACAGATTTGGGAAACTGGCAGGTGAAAGAAGATGCGACACACAGTTGGATAGTAGACATGAATTTTTCAGAGGTGGCAAAAGCCCCAGCCCCCAACTTCCAGACCAGCCCCTGAGTCCTTCCATATGCCTTTTTCATGTGCAGGCCAAACAGAGAAGCCACATTGCCTACAGGTGATATAAGTGAGTGCATGCTCACAAGCAAATGTTTATGATCTTGAGTGCATACTCTGAATTGGGGTGTTTATGACTCTGGCTACATACTAAAACATAGCCTGCTAGAAACCTTGGCCAGGCAGCCTAACTATATCTCTGTAGGTCCTGGCCTACAAGAGGATATTCTCACTGAACGGCTTTCATTTTCTCTATTCAAGATCAGCTGGAATTGAAGTGGGAGAGCAGAAATAGAAGGGTTGGGAATATTAAAAAGGTTATTAAATAGTGGCTGCAGACTATGACCTTATTTCATTGGTTATCTTATTTTGCTTTTGAATCTTTAATATTTTGTCCTCTACTACCTCTCTGCCGAAAAATATTATGAAATCTCTCTAATTCACTCAAATCTCTCCCTTCTCTTTTCATTTTTCTTTTTTTCTACTTTTCCTTTGTCCTTTACTACTGAACTTCTTGAAATAATAATTTATGATAATTACCAATTCTTGCACGTATTTCATTTGCTCCTTAAATCCTTAGGTGTTGAGTGAAGGAAGATGACCAGAGGCTCCCCAAAATAGGAGGAATATCAATATAGAGCCATGTTGAGGAAGCTAAGTAAGGCAAAAGTTCAAGAAGAGCTAAAACCAATCTTCTTCTCAACTCACTCACTTGTTCACTGAGTTACCTGGAAGGAATAATTTGTTATTCCTCAATAGAATTATAGGGTTCTACTTACACCATTCACATGATTACTCTTACAACAGTGGTTTATAATTAGTTGTTTGCATGTCTGTCACCTCCCCTACACTCAATTGTTATTAGCTCTTCAAGTTAGTATTGCTTTTTCTTTTTCTGACTGCTCCTTTTTGATTTTGTCTACTATAATATTCATCATTGTTCCTAGTGTAAAGTAGGTACGTAATACATGTCTATTGAGTAAGTGAAATATTTTATCTAATTTGTGGTTTAATTACATCTTCAAATTCAGATCTGAAATTCTAGGATGATGCATGAAGATAGTGTACTAATATACGTTTATTCAGCAAATATATGTTAAATAACTACCATGTGCCAGACACTATTGTAAATGTTGTAGCTATAACCATAAACAGAAGAAAATGGATTTTTGTAAGTTGTTCTACAAATCAGAAGATTGACCTTTAGGTTATTCTCTGTATTTTCCCTCTTCTCTAATCCTGCACTGTCAAAATCTAAGGCCTTCATTAACCCTGCCATGCATAAGCAGAAGAGGGCTCCTTTCTCAGCAACTCCTTTGCTTCCTGACCCTGAGAAACAGGCTTTTGTAGTTATAACCTGTGAATCCTTCAGCTTTTCTTTTCTTGGACTGTGGAAATCTTTGTAAGTGTTGAAGAACTAAAAATATGGCAATAATATTTTTAAATTTACAAATCAGGGCATTTTTTTTTTTAAAGAGAGAAGGACACTGAATGAGAGAGACAGAATCAATTTTTAGTTTTTCACATGGCTTCCATTGCTCTGACACTTAGTTGTGTACGTGGATTGCTAGGGTTTGAACCCGTGTTCTAGTGCATGCCAGGCAAGCGCCATTACCGGCAAGCCACGGCTCCAGCCCCGGGGCATGTGTTCTTAAAAAGGTTTATTTATCTTTTACTTGAAAATTAGTTTACACAAAAAATCTTAACAGTCATGTAAAATTGGAATCACATTTAATTTATAAATATAATGAATGACCTTCTTTAAAAAGTATGCAATTACACAAAGAAAAATTCACAAAATTCAGACAAGATGTATATTAATATAATTTTTACCTTGTCATTTTTATTGTTTCTTATTGAAATGATGGCAAATTATTCTCCTCATACTTTTTACTTTGTGTGAAAAACTGAGCTCCATTAAGAAGTGTTTATTCTTTCCAACCCCTGCAATCCCCAAACTTCTTGGCAAGTTTGTGAATACTTTAAGCAAATTATTAGGAAATATTTTTTCATTGCTAATGGCTGTGTAGAGTTATTCTAATCTGCAGAAATTGTTCATTAGGGTAAAAAAAAAAAAACAAGAAGAAAATGAACAAACCACCAAAACTCTCCCCAGTTCTGGAGTTTGAACCCAGAGAGGCTAAGTTTATGTATTTTCTCTTGTTTGGAAGAATCATATTTCAATATTGAAAATCTTTAAATATATTCAACCATCTTTTAACCATGGATACATTTCTCTTTGTCATGTTTTGCTAGCACGTTCTCATAAAGGTCTGTTTTAATGTCATAGTGTCCATTCGCAAACAATATAACAGATTTGATTGCCTATTTTCCCGGTTTTTCCATTCTGGATGTACTCAACTGAACCCACTGAAGCTTATATGAAGATTGACGATTTTCTTTCTAAATGACTAGGTATTTGGTAACATACAAATATCTCACTTATCCAAGGTACAAATCAGAATAAACATTATTTTACTAGTTTTCACGTCAAGTTCTTATACTTTATGTGATCAAATTAACTTTTTTCCCCTTACAACTCTTTGATAGTCACCAATGTTCTTATGAGACTTTGATGGTAGAAAATACTAGTAGAAAACATTTATGAAGGGTTTCCTATGTTCCAGGTGATTTGTTTAGTGCCTGCATGAATTCTCTCACTTATTCTTCTCAAAAAGCTGATGATGTTTGTAATTTTATGTTCCCTTTGTAGATAAGAAATTGATACACACAGAAAAATAACTTCCCTGGTATCAGACACTGAATAAGTGGCAGTCAGTCTGTTTGAAACCAGCATTCCTCCTCTTAAAAATAGAGAATGGCGTATCCTCTGATCCTATAGATTTTGCCATTCCAATTTAAAAGCAGCATTATGGAAAACAGTGGTATTTGTTGAGGCACTAGATTCTTTTTTATGATTTAGGTGAACAATAGTACAGAATATTTTAAATAGGAGCTGTTACAGAAAATTCAAGACATTTGATCTCCATAATTAAAGAACAGTCATATTTAATCTATGTAAAATAAAGTTATATTTGCATTAAAGAAAGAAGGACTATGGCTAAAGACAATAGAGAACTGAAGATAATGAAGAGGAAGAGTGAGACTGAGAAATAAAATTTATTTTACTAACTGAGGAGAGCTAGAAGGAGAAAAAACTCATAAATCACTCTGGCTTTTATTTTAAAAAGTTCCTTGTAAAGTTCCCTCAGCTTGGCAAAAAAGTTAAGAGAACAAGCTAGCCAAGGAGCTGATTAGAACAGATAGCTTATCCTGCATGGCCAGAGAAGACCCACCTAAAGAGTTTTCTTGTTTTATAGTCTGCAATTGGGCTGGCAAGGAGTCTTTCATCTATCTTCTGCCTGGACTCTGTTTTAAACTTTTGTTAATGGAAAATCAGTCTGGCTGGTATCCTTGAATATTCTCTAAAACGCTAGTGAGCCAATTTTAGCAGTGCTCAATTTAATATGGATATTTACAAAATTTTAGCATCTTAACCTGTTGTTACCCATCATAAGACATTAATTTGGCAATGGTATTATTAAGTTTGTCATTGCCAACACAAAACCAAGTGCATATCCTTACTTAAACTGGTGCAGTCTTCATGACTCATGGTTAATTAAAGCTTTGGGAAATAGAGGGTGGATCTACAAAGGACAGTTTCCACTTGTCTCCATAATCCAAGACCAAGAAAGGATGTCAATCTTTGTAGTTTGTAATCATCTAGAACAAGGTCAAAGAATCTATGATATTTGGCCTGAATCTTGCTGCTGACTTCAGTTTGAATAGCAAATTCCAGGGGTTCACATTTTTGCTTATTTTGTCTGTAATTGCAAAAACCAAACTGATTTTAAGTTTCTAATATTCTTTTAAGATTTGATTGTGTTCTCGTGAAATTCTTCTGTAGATTTATCTATAAGTCTTTCTTTACCTTTTCATCTCCCTTCCAATTTTTTCATTTCCCTCTCAAACAAAAATATCATAGAACAAAATTATGACTTTTATTTATTGATAAAGCTGAATGGAGGATTGGATAAAATAGCTCAGTGGTAGAGCACTTGCCTGGCATGTGCAAGGACCCAGGTTTGATCCCTAGCACTAACTACATATATACATAAGTAGAGGAAAAACAAAAACTGGAAGAAAAAATAAGTAAAATTGACCTTTTCTCTCTCTCTTAAAAAACACTGAATGGAATTTTGCATTATCATTTTTTAAACATATGGATTACTGTTTCTTTCCAACCTTAAAGTTTATATAAAAACTTGTATAGTGTCTCCATTTCAACTGAAATCACAGGCAGTAATTTGTCTTACTTTGTCACATTGTCCTGTTCTGTTCAGTTGATTACACTCATTCACCATTTAAAAATTCTCCAAATTGGGGCTGGAGGGGTGGCTCAGCAGTTGCAGCGCTTGCCTGGCCTGTGCAAGTATGCAAGTTTGAACCCCAGCACCAGGTCCACAATGAAGTCTTGGAGCAGTGAAAGCCACATGAAAAACTAAATAAAATTGATTCTTTCTTTCTCTCTCTCTCACTGTCCTTTTAAAAAAAAATTCTCCCAATTATGTCAACATCTAACAGAAAAGAGTAATGCAGTTTGTATGAGATTTTACTTTACAGGGGTTCATTGTAATAAGTCTCCACAGAAAACTGTGCTTTTAAAGAGCATATTCATTTGTGAAATCTTTTATTTTTTATTTTTTTAAGACAGAGAGACAGTGAGAGACAGAGAAAGAGAGAAGTAATTTTATTTAGTTTTTCATGTTGCCTTTGTTGCTCCAACACTTCATTGTGTACATGGTGCTGGAGTTTGAAACTGCATACTCATGCATGCAAGGCAAGCGCCATAACCACTGAGTCACTGCTCCAGCCCCTTATGAAACCTTTTAAACATGAAATTTAGACTTATGTATGAAGACTTATTTACATGTAGTTGTAGCCCCTTAAAATGGAAAATTTATCAGTTATTTAGTGTAAGCATTTCATTCCATTTCAATTTATACTATTATAAAGTTAGAAATAAAATAGCCAAGAATATGAAAATGATTAAATAAATTATGAAATATCCACATGATTGAATATAATATTGATATTCAAAGTTGATGTGCTAAAGAATGTTTAATGCAATGGGGGAAGCTCACAACAAAGCTTTTGATTAAAAACAAGAACCAAACCCCAAAATAATGAAAAACAGCATATACTGGGGTTAGAGAGGTGGCTCAGCAGTAGAGCGCTTGCCTGGTATGTGTAAGGACCTAGGTTTGATCCCTAGCACTACATACACAACTAAGTGGAAGAAGAACAAAAATCAGATAAAAAAAATAAAATTAACTATCTCTCTAAAAAAACAAAAACAAAAACAAAAACAAAAAAACACCACCACCAAACAAACAAACAAACAAACAAAAAAAACCAACCAAAAAACAGCATATATTGGTCACTTCCAATTGGTTTAAAAATATTCTGAAAAAGACTAGAAATAAAGTTCCAGTAACAAGTACACTTTACTTTTATGGTAAGATATGCTTGCCCATATGTAGAAATATTAAGAAAGATGTCACTTTTAGGAATCTCTAAATGGTAGAAAGATACTTTTGAGGATTCCAGTGTTTTTTCCCCACTATGGGCTATAGTTCATCTTTATTGGCAACTGTCTAGTTGGGTACCCTTCTAATTACCTTTTAAAGGAGGCTTTGTATTATTTAGAGAGAGAGTACAGTGAACCCTGATTAAATAAGTTTTGTAAAGGTAGAATTTTGGATTAAAAAGAACCTTAAAGGCCATCCAGTCCAAGCTCTACTTCTCTCCTTCAGTTTCAAATACAGTCAGTCCACAAATAAAAAAAACATTTATATTAATAGAACTGGGAAAATGCATTCAAATCTAAAATCAATTCCCATAAATGATTTCACAAGAGTAAAAGAATAATGAAAATAACTATATATTTGTGTTTTCCATTCTACAAATTTGTTTTACATTTTTACATTTTTAATCTCATTTATTTCTCGTAAGAGCCTATATTTGTTCTTTTTTTTTTTAAGAATGAGAGAGAGAGAAAGAGAGACAGAGAGGGAGAGTCAATTTATCAATTTGATTTATTTTTTCATCTGTTATTTTTTTCTCACTCAGCTGTGTATATGGTGCTGGGGTTCAAACCTAGGTCCTCGTGGGTGCCTGGCAAATGCTCTATCTCTGAGTCACCTCTCTAGCCTCTTATGTTTGTACATATATAGAAGGGAAAATTGTGACTTAAATACTTATAAATGCCACGTGTATTAAACTTAGGCCTGACCCAATACTAAATCCCCTTCTCTTTCTTACCATATTTTAATGCAACAGATGAGTATGTGAAAACCTATTTTAGAATGTGCACAGAGAACTGATTTTAATTACAGATTTAATAGCAAATATTTGAGTTTTGTCCTAGAAGGCATGAGTTCTGTTTGCGATTCTGTTATTGATTGTATGCTGAGACATACTTTATATGTTTTGTTTCTATCCTAATGACTCCTGCCTGTTTGTCTGAAACCCATGAGAGCCATGGTATTATTTAATTAACCCAGTGGTTTCTCCCTTTGTGAGCTTGTACTAGGCTGAATGAGGGTTTCTGTTTTCTGCCACAGATAGAAAGCTAACAATTATAAACTAGTACCCCTCCTTAAGGATGTATAATAAGGTCAGAAAAAAGTCAGACGAAGATTTAGGAAGGATGGATAATTTTCTACATCTCTTGAAAAATGTGCCAGAGAGGATAAAGGTGGAACCTGGCTTACCCAGCTGTGTTCTCTTAATCAAATTTTAATGTGTAGACTAGCAAATAATAAGGATGGTACTAGCTATAACTTGCTGAGGAGTCAGAAGCCGGTAATAAATAAGGTTGCTTGTCCATGGCCCAGTATCTCCCAGAAAACCCAATATACATGTTCACACTTGCTAATGTAAATAAATTCCAGTCTGGAAAATCAACTAGATGTTTGATAATGAGCTTATTAATGAAACTTTCTTTCCTTCAGATTTCTCACCTGTAAAATGGAGTTATCAGTAACTACCACATATGATTGTTGTAAGTATAAATGAGAAACTCAATGTAAAATTTTTGCACCTCTACAGCTCAAAGTAGATTTTCTTAAAATGTTGAATTTGATGATTATATATGTATACAATACATATATGTATAATATATATATATATATATATACATATAATACACTGAATTGTATCCCCTTTAATGAAGTCCTGTCTCCAGAAAGCAATTTTATCTGTAGATTGAGCCTTTAAAGAGGTGATTAAGTTAAAACCAGGACATTAGGATGACCCTAATATAATTTGACTGGTATCCTTATAAGATAAGTATATTTGACAAACAAAGAACACCAGGAATATGGTTCATGAAGAGAGGACCATCCAAGACCTCAGAGAAAAGGTAAATATCTACAAGTCATTGAGAGAGGCCTCAGAAGAAAACAAACCTGCTGACAGCTTCATCTTGGACTTCCAACCTTAAAAACTGTGAGAAAATTAATTTCTGTTGTTCAAGCCACCCAATATATACTGTTTTGTTATTCATTCCTGGAAAACTAATTCACATATATTCACTGTCAGCAGAATTGACCCTTCTTCCCACATTTTTCCTATTCCATTTTCCATTTTATCCTATAATTAGTAATAGGGCAGTGATTACAAGCATGATCTTAGAAATTAGCCTTAGGTTTTAAGATTGGATTATTCACCTAAGTGACCTTGGGTGAGTATCTTAAATATTTCTTAACCTCAAATTTCCTCATCTATAAATTGGGAGCAATATCTATCTCAGATTTATAAGAATTTTATGATCAAATAAATAAATTATATAAAATTAAAAGAGATGTTTAAAAAGTTCATACTACTCTGATGTTTGGTATATAGGTGTAGATAGTGGTTAGAACTTTGTCTTTAATATGCAATAGGCAATTTACATGTGTTTTTGTCAATCTTGCTTAGTTTTCTCCAAGCTTAGTCAATTTAATAAATTTTCTGTATGATGTGCCACACATGTAAATACTTTCTATAATTATTTGACTAGGTTTGGGGCATGGAAAAGCTGTGTCTATCAACTCCATTGTTGGTTTTAATTCAAGATCACAACTTAAAGTGAGTTGTAATACAGTTTCAACCTATATCCTAAATAACCTTTCAATTTATTAGATTTGTTTAAAAAATATGATGATTTTGGTCTAAGGACCATGCTTGGGACTACTTTTTTTCCTTGTAATTCTTTACAATTTTTATTTTAGAAGGAAGTCATGGCTTATTCAGAAAAATTCCACCTAGGTAATTCCTCTCCATGAGGTATTTTTCCAATCTGCAGTAGAGTGATTTAAACTATTTTTATTATTACTTGACCCAAATCTAGTGTTTTCCAATTATTTATAAGATATATTTTGTGATCTGGCCTCATTCTTTCTACCAAATAGCTTACAGAATAACATCTTGTTGCTTATTAACTAATTCAAGATGGAATTTGTTTCCACAGATATTTCATTATGCTTCTCTCACCTAGTAAGATTTCTAGGTTACAATTATATATGGTGTTTCCCCACATACAAAATTTACTCTGCTTCTTGCTCATTTCTGTCTTTTGCTCATAGTTACAAATTGGCATCACAATATTCTCCGACCACAGGATATCTCTTTCAGATCCCAATTACTTTAAGATTTTTACTTGCTGTCATTTGTTCAAATTAATATTTGCTGGGTGCTTATTAGGTATATCAAATTATGCTAACCAACATGGATACTTTTTAAGCTTCTAATATTTATTTGGAAATACTTCTGTATTATGCTTTTTTTCCACTTCTCATACTTATTTATTGCCCCATGTAAAAGAATATCTACTCTATCACATCATTTTTTTTTCTTTTTTTTATTATTATTTTTTGAACAACCTTACACGATTTTAACAAAATAATATAAAATGTGTATAAAATGTGTAAATATTCTGGATATTGCAATTATCTCCAGGA
>PVKS010039274.1:0-17384 GCA_004027875.1 Aplodontia rufa | reverse complement strand
AAAATCTATAATGAGTCTGACACATCAATGGATATTGAGAAACAGCCCAGGCCGTGCATGGTGTCACACGCCTGCAGTGCCAGCTACTAGGGAGGCTGTGACAGGAGGATGGCAAGTTCAAAGTCAGCCTGGGGAACTTAGCAACACCCTTAGTAACTTAATGAGACGCTTAACAACTTTGGGAGACAATGTCTCAAATAAAAAATGAAACAGCCTGGGGTAAAACACCCTTGGATTCAACCTCCAGCACAAAAGAGGAGGAAAAAGAATAGTTAAAGTCCGGGCACCAGTGGCTGGCACAAGTCTGTCTGCCTGTCTTAACCACTGTGCTGGCCGATAGGACTCGGGACGTGTGTCAGGATCCACTGGGCACAATGGTGGTCGTGACCAAGATGGCTGTGGTCATGTCCAGCTTTGTCCCCACACTAAGTTGTGGATGTGGTTTGTCCCTCAAAGCTGCAAGTGCAGGACAGTTGGACCTCAGTGTGGTGATTTAACCTCCTGGGAGGTTGCAGAGTTTGCGTCCTTACAGAGGGGTGGTTCTCCTGGGAGTCTGAGGCACTTCTCCTGACAGCTGCTGTGGAAGCCTGTGTCCGAGCCCTGGAATGTTCTCTGGCTTCCTCTCTGGTCCTCTCCCTCACAAAGGCCTCCTCAGCCATGAGTTTCTCTCCAGAAACCAAACCAAGGGGGCTGCTTGATCTTGGCCTTTCAGCTTCCAGAACTCTGAGATATACAAACTTTTTTTCTTTATGAACTCATGCTTTCTTGGGTATTTCATTGCAGTAACAGAAAATGGACTTGTGCACCAATCATATGAAATGGTTCAAGAATTCATTCTTCCCTAACAGAAATTTTATCTCAAGTTGGAATCTCTGTATTGGAAAAATCACTTATTATCGTTTCAGCAACTCTTGCAAAAAGTCTTACCATGTTGAATTCTCTACTCAGTGCAATCTGAGAGGGAAAATTTGGCCTAAGCAGTACTCCGAAGTAGAAGTGTTCTTTTCATTTTAACGTTTATCAGGAAGGAACTTGTGCCTTAATCAGAGAAAAGTGATATGATTCTGGTAAAAGATCAGGCATCATTGCCCCAAATTCAGAAGAAGAAATGGGAGGTTTCATTACATATGCACAGCCTCAACCATTAACTTATTTAGTTGGTTAGATCTTGGTTCCTGGGAATCTTCATTCAGAGAAATTTCTTAGTCCTTGGCTAATACTGTCAGTTGATGTATTATGACCTGGGACTCAGTCCCTGTTGTTGTCCAATATGTGCCTAGTTGGCCTCTATCTAAAAAGCTTTGTTCTGGGGCTGGAGCAATGGCTCAGCAGTTATGGTGCTTTTCTTGCAAGCATGAGTACATAAGTTCAAACCTCAGGACCATGTACACAACAAAAAGCGCCCAAGGAATAAAAGTCAAGTGAAAAACCAAATAAAAATTGTTTCTCTCTCTCTCCCTCTCTCTCTCTCTCTAAAAAAAAAAAAAAAGCTTTGTTCTAGTTAATTGGAGGTAAAGCCCAGGATGTAGGAGGGACATCCTACAGGGAGCACAGAGCCCATCATTGCAGAAACTGCCTGAAGTGTCAAGGGGAGAGAAAAGTTGTCCCAGGGGGCTGGACAGGAAGGAAGCAACAGGACCTTTGTGACACCTGTCTTGTGGAGTTACAAATAGGGACCTGAATTTCCAGGGTGGGATTTAGGCTTGCTGGGCTTATGGAGAAGCTCCCCCTGTACAAATGGTCCATGGAGAAATAGGCAGAAAGTAACAGAAACTCAGGGTTTTTCCTCTGATGTCCTGCATTATGGATTAACCTGGTTTTCTGATTTAAACATCAGAATTCTGCAGGTGTTGAGGTGACTGTGGCCCTGCATATGCAGCAGGGCCCTAAACCAAAAGTCCCTAAATGAAGGCTCCCTGCGAAGGACTTGGGGTTGGTGATGTTGGCCGTTGACCTTAGTCCAGAGCCTTAGTGATCCTGATTTAGTGGAAGTTGGGTTTGGGTCCTCCTGGAGTTGAAGAATGAAACCAAGGGACACTGAGGCAAGCACAGCAACAGATTTTAAGAAAGTATTAGCAGCGCATAGGGAGCAAAGTCAGCTTTCTCACAGTGGGAGAAGGAGGCCTCAGAGCCAGGGCCTAAGGAGCAGGTGTGCTTCCTACTTCTCATATTCTCTCAATCTTCTCTCCTTCCCCACACCTAGGGGCATGGGCTGCTGAAGTCCTAGCCTGTGACCTGTGCCCAGGAGCATCTTTATTAGCAGAAAGTCAGTCTGCGTCCCCAAAATACCCTTTGTTAAGCAATGTAGCACCTTTGTTTGTTGGGAGGGGGGTGTGAAGTTGATAGGCATATGTTTACTTGGAGCAGGGAGGTGGTACTGTTTGTCCTCTTAAAGAAAACGGATTGATTTCCTTTTTAAAAAAATTTTTTTATTTGCTACAATTAGGAGGGAATCATTATCAAACAATCAAGAACAGATGTATAATGACAGAGCAAGCCAAGGCTGATGCCATTCCATGGTTTCCCCCCTTGGGCTCCCCATGGTTCCATGTTTTCCTCTATTAAACCTCCATGTTAAATGGACTTCTCATGGAAGTTGGGGGTTTCCCTCTGAGTTGATTCCCCCATACTCCCTCCCTCAGGTGGTCGCCTTGATATCCTTCCTATTCCCTCCCCTCTCTCCGCTCCCCTCCCCACATCTCCCAGCATCCTAGGCCAGGTTCCCCCTGTTCGTGTGAAAATTCATACATGTTGAGGTTATTATTAGCTTAGCCGTCTATCATACTGTGTCTGGTTGTATTTTAGCTTCCACAAATGAGACAAAACATTTGCAGTCAAATGGATGGAGATGGAAAAGATTATGCTAAGTGAAATATCCCAAACTCAGAGACTCAAGGGCCAAATGTTTTCTATGAATTTCCTTTTTATGGATCCCAAAATTCCAACTTCATTGACTGCCTGGCTTTTCCCCCTGGCAGATCCCTTCCTCCAATTAAGGAAACTTTTACTGCTGTTCCAGGGGGATTTAGGTGACCATTCATAGCTGCTTCAGTGCTGAGAAGGGGTGATGTGGGGCAAGCAGTTTATGTTTCCCTTTAAGGAAGTTTGGGTCAATTAAGGGTCCATGAGAAAGGCTGTCCGAAGGGCTCAAGTAGGTCTCCATTTTCATCACTAACTGGAGTTTAACAGATTTGAATCTGAAACAAATCAGCTGAACTAAGATGTTAACATGATTAATGTCAGAATGAAAATCAACATTGAGCCTAAGAGAGGAAAGAACCAGGTTAATTGAGGTCCACTATTTGGCTCCTCAAAGATAAACAAGTTTTGTGATTGAGAGTCTAGGGTCGTACAGAAAAAGAGGTATCTAATACTGTAAGCTAAGCAGCAGCAGCTGGGGCTCAGATGACGGAGTGTGAGGGTTGGACATCACAGGGTGAAGAGTGACTGCTTGATTAATTACCTTGTAGCGCACAAAATTTTTAACTTTTTACAAAATCACCAGCATCCCTTTGGGCTGAAATTAAGATATAGGGGCAAATATTGGGGCTAGAGAATTATATCAGCAAACGCAAAATACAGATTGAGCCTGCCCATGTGAAAGAGCGTAGGAAGATTTGTAAGTCTCAAAATTGACTCAGAAAAAGCTTATGAAAGTTTTTTTGTGATAGTTTTCAGGCACGTCTAAGAACCTTTTTTTTTAAATATCTTCCAGCTTTACTTACTTTTGGTAAGGCTGGCACAAGTGTACATCTTTTTTTTTAATAGAGAGAATCAATTTTATTTATTTTTCATCTGGTTTTTGTTTTTCAAACACTTATGCATGTATGTGTATGTGTATCACACTTAGTTGGTGATGTTGGTCAGTGGCTTTGTCCAGAGACTTAGTGATGCTGGTTTGGTTGGTTTGATGGTGCTGGGGTTTGAACCCCTGTCCTTGCACATGCCAGACAAGTGCTGTAACTACTGAGCAACTGCTCTAGCCCACAGGTGTACAACCTAAGTTACACCAAAGTACCATTGTATTTTCCTTTAAATATCTAAGCCTTGGTTTTACTCTCCTGCCAGGTGTTTAAGACCAAGTTTGTGAAAACTGGCCTTATTCTAATCTTCTAACAGAGTAAGCTGAGATTTCTCAGGGGGTCACATTTGGGAAACTTGTGAGATGCCTCTTATCTCCTCTGGTTTCCTCTGCCAGTACCATCTTCCAGATGGGCCAGGGTCTTGCTGACCATATTTGGATTCTCTAGGAAGCATCAGGGACATCTCTCTCTCTCTCTCTCTCTCTCTCTCATGACCTTCATTTTACAGTAAGTATGCTAGTTGGCTTTTGTTCTCCAGGGCCTCTTAAGTCTCCCTGATCAGGAGGTTATGTGACCCAGAGTTAGTTATAAAGCCCTTGGCAGAGCCCTATTGTTCCCCAAGTCCTGGCTGACTTTAAAAAGCATTTTGTCAAAATTTTGGCTTTTTCTTGGCCCTTTTATTTCCTTACCTTTGGTCTCTTGGTTTTGGTATTAAACATCCAGCAGGCCAGATTCATCAGTCCTTAAGTAGGAATACTGGGATTTAGCTCTAATGTCTATGAATTTATAGTTACTTACATCTTTTATTTAGTTAGGATCAGTATTAGTACTATAAGTCAGCCTTACATCCTGTGGTGGCTTGTTGTCTCAAATTAACTCAGGTTGTTTTTCAAAGGACTCAGACAACAGTTAAAAGATTTTATAAGAAAAATCAAAATGAAAAACAAGAGCAAAAGATTACTTAGTTTGCATAATAGTTATGAACCAAGAAATGTAATTTTTGTAATTCCAAACTTTTAACATGAATCAAAAGATAAGAGAGCTTTTAACCCTCTCCCTGTGGAAAAAGTAGCAAAGTCCCTTCACGTTCCACACTATCAACCCTCAAACAAACCACACTTTCCCCATTGCCCTTCAAAAATACATTTAAATTTCCATCCTAGTGCAAAGAGCAACACAAAATCTGATACATAACATTTATGACAGTTTATTTCTATTCAATTGTAAAATTGAATTTGTATCAAATTCATTTGATATAAATGACACAAGTAAATCCCCCCAAAATTTGTTTTTTCTATAAGTCTAAAAGAGACTGCTGCTGGAGACAACTTTTAATTGGAAACACCAGTTTGGTAAAGTACAATCTTAAGCTTTACATTTAAAAAGACGTACACTTCAAGGGCAGGAAAACATCTAATATGCTAAGAAGCCAGTAATAGCATGACAATTACATTGATATCCTTATAAAAAAATTTAGAATCCTTAGTGTATGATAACAATAATCATAGGTCTGCACAGGTTAGCAATACTTACAAAGATCAAAGGATACCTGTAAACTTAGGAAGCAGTGTGAATGATAAAAAATAGTCTTGTTTTGAAATGGCAGTGTAGCCCTCTTACAACATGTAAAAGAGAGCATATTGGGTTACCTTTGCCTGTAACCCCACATAAATTTTTATTTTATAAAGTTTTATTTTACATAACATGTAAAGAAGGTTTAGAAAAGTATATATTAAAATGTCAACAATAGAGAACACCAGCAGTAGGACCCCTATCCTGAGCAGCCCTGCTCAGGACTAACCACAGGAGGTTCGCCGTAGGAGCATCCCACCTACCTGATGCTCTGTGTGCCTCTTGAAACCTGTTTAAGTACTGCCAGAAGGCACTCAGGACACGACAGGTAAGACCCCCTTCTGGAGAAGCCCTGTCCAGGACCAACTAGGGGTGATTCCCCACCTGGAACAGAAACACCTAGCTGATGCCCTGCATTTTGGTGGTTCAGGTTTGCAACCTTGCCTGGAACCAAAAAGGAGTGCAACATGAGGGCCCAGGCAGAGACAGCATCTGGAAGAAGGTGATCATCAGAGTTGGTGGTTGATCCGACCCTTTGACTTGCAAGCAAAACCATCTGGAGAACTGCCAAGGTTTTCATCTTGGTCTCTATCCATGGCGTCTTTTTAGGGGAGTTGTGTGCTCGAGGTGAACCTCTCCTAGTTTGAGTCTTCATTTTTGAAGAGCTTCTTGTGTATCTCTGAATTGAGATTTTCTTTGTGGACAGTAGGCAGTTATCCAGGTGGTGTTTCCTTTCAAGTCAAAGAATCAGATCGACCACCAACTCTTTGATGGTCATCTTCTTCCAGATGCTGTTTATGCCGCAGTCCTCTGTTGCTCTATTCTTTGGTTCCAGGGTCAACGTTGTGGATTTGAACCTGGGTTGTCCTGGGAACCTCCTCCAGTTGGTCTTGAGTAGGGGCTGCTCCTGATGTGGGTCCTACTGATCGTATCCTGAGCACCCACTGGTGGGACTCAAACAGGCTCCAACAGGCATGTGGAGCGTCATGTAGGCAGGGCTGTTCCAGGCGGGGAAACTCCCCTGGTTGGTCCTTAGCAGCTGATCCAGATGGGAGTCCTACAGGTCATGTCCTGAGTTCCTTGCAGTGGGACTCAAATAGGCCTTGACGGGCACATGGAGCATCAGGTAGGCAGGGCTGCTCCAGGTGGGGCACGTCCTGTTGTTGGTCCTCAGCAGGGGCTGCTGCAGATGGGGGTCCTAATGGTTGTGTCCTGAGAGCCTTCCAGTTGGACTCAAACTGGCTCTGACCAGCTCGCAGAGTGTCAGCTAGGTGGGACTGCTCTGGAAGCAGATCCTACTGGTAGTATCCTGAGCACTTGCTGGCAGGACTCAAACAGGTCCTGTCAGGCATAAGGAACATCAGGTAGGTGGGGTTGCTCTGGATGGGGTACCTCCCCTATTTGGTCCTGCTGGGGCTGCCCTGGACAGGGGTCCTACTGGTCATCTAGTTTACTGATTTTTAACAGTTCACTTCAGGTTAATCTTAAAACCAAGTTATCAGACAAATGTAGATTAACAAACAAGCTATTTCTCCTCTGCTGAAGAAAAATCCTAGGAACAATGAACATTACACTCTAAACAATGATAGAAACCAACACTTTATTGACTGACATAGAAAAATATTGGGGCTAGTAATACTAAACGCACTTTAACTCTTGTGTTTAATCAATTTAAATTTAACTTCTTTCTAAATGTTTAAATCATATGAACTAAAAGTCATTTGTGTCCATTTTTTAAAATTTAATTTATGAAACTCATTATAAGCCAATTTGGTACCATGTTGCCACAACATATAATACACATATCATGCAATATACATAAAAACCAACAGGAAACAAAGATTTGAGCCTTTCTTTGAATAATTGACCTTCACATAAAGACAGCAAAAAACTGGGATTAAATTAAAAAAAAAAAACTCTAGTTACATAAAACAAGACCTACTGAAAAATATATTTAGGTGCATCAAACCATAGGTGAATTCCCCGTAAAACTGAGCTAAAAAAAAATGAGGGTTTTTTTCTTCCCCAAAATGAAATGGCTGTATTTACTCTAGTAAATGAGCATGTAAACATCTTTAGCAGAACAGAGTGCACTTTTGAGTAAGAGTTAGAGTTAGTCCAGACGCTAAAAGATGTGAGAGCTAATGAAATCCTCAGAAAGTTTTTAAGAACAAGGAAAACTTTGACATATGTGAATTTTCCATTTTCCTTCCTTCTATCCACCTGAAGAAGAGAAAATTCCACAGGACTTAGTGTCTGCTGATAATTCTGGTCTGCCATGTTCATGCCAGGTTGGTGGATGTCAGGTTCATGTCTCCTGGAGATGAAATGAAACCAAGGAACACGGAGGCACACAGAGCAGACAGATTTTATTTAGGAAGGGATGGAAAGAAAAGGCTTCTCCAGGAAAAGGGAGTCTCACAGCTGAGAACTCAAAGACGGGGGTCTGCTCATAAATTTTATAGTCTCTCAAGATTTCCCCCTTTGATTAACAATTGCCTTCCCTCTCCCATGCCTGGGAGCCGGGGGTAAGAAGCTCTTGTCTGATCAAGTCTTTTGTCCTGGGCCCATGCGCACCATTATCAGCAGAAGAGATGCTTCTGTCCAGAACGCCTTTGTTATCAGAGGGCCTTGTTAGTCGGGGAGTGGGCCTATAACAGCAAGTGCTCTTTTCCCTCTTTTAAAAAGTAACCATCAGTCAATTTCTCCCTTGTTTACCCCTATCATTCTGCATACACTGACCGTCCAACATTTCCCCTGTCTCGTTCCCCCCTCCAATTAAGGAAACTTTTGTTGCTGTAAAGATTGTCTGGAGTGCTTGTGGATGGTTCCATCTTCATCACCATCAGGAGTCCCACAGATTTTAACTTGAATCAGGTGAAGTAATATATCCAAAAAATTAATGTCAGAATGAAAATTAACATTGAATTTCATAGAGGAAGAACAAGGTCCACTATTTGACTCCTCAAAGACAGACAAATATTGGAATTAAGAGTGTAGCGTGTACAGAAAAGGTGTCTAAGACAGAACTAAGTAGCAGCAGCTGGGATCTCAAATGACAGAGTATAAAGTTTAAGCAGCGCAGGGTGGAGGGGAGTAACTGTTTCATTAATTACCTTAAGGCTTTGGACTAGGTGCAATTCCCCATTTGTTTTCTGGATTCGTAAAATAAGCATGCTTCTACTTCTGTAGCAGAAAGTCAAAGGGATCCTTTAAGACTATTTTAACTGGAACTCCATTTTCCCTTGCCCTATCATACCTCAGTGGCCCAAACTTCAGGGTTTACATCACATTTTAATAGAGGCAAGTATAGTGGTCCCAGGGTCCCAAGACTTATCATGATGGAAGCCCAAAGCTTTGAAAGTAAATCTCTCCCTAATAAGGGGTGGAACACTCTGGGACTATCAGGAATGCATGTGACAATGTCATCTGGTCCCATTTACAATTTAGTGGGAGAATGAAGTTTCTACTTACAGAAGGTCCACTCCTTACACAGCATAGTATTAGAGGAGGGGGTCCAGGAAAAGAGACAATATAGAAAAGCTGGTGCCAATGTCCAACAGGAAATTGAATGTTTGCCTCCCTATGAACAAGTGTACCTAAGGCTTGTACATGGTGATAGGAGTCACAGAAGCCATTAAAGCCGGCCCCAGGGCTGTCAAGCCTATGTGGGGGAATCTGGACCTGAGGGCCTGCACTCTTGGTGACACTTATTCCTCCAGCTATTTCCTTGACAGATAGGCTAGGGCCTTGGTGGTGGTCTCTTGTACCCCTTTTTTAAATAATGGAAACAATTCCTTTTTGTGGCATTTCTCTCCTTTTTTGTCCCAGAAGCTCACTCCTTGTAGGGCCATAACCAATGCCTTTTTGTCTCTATATTGCCTTTCTTTTCTCTCCTCCTGACCTTTGTTATAAAAGATGGAGGTTGCAAGCTGGGGGATATTAACTAAACACTGATCAGATGCCAAGTTTTGTAACTTCCTTCAAATGTCTCAGGCCAACTTAGTGATAATTTTATCCTTTAAATTTATGTGGCCCTCTATGGACTCAGGGTCTGTGATGGTGTGTTTTCTCAATGCCTCCCTGAGTTTCTCCAGAAAGATGGTAGGATTTTCCTGAGTCTTTTTAAGAATTAGTTAACATAATTCAACCTCATATCTAAAGCATGAATCAAACAAAAGCTAAGAAAGCTGCTATCTTTTTGTGGAAAAAAAAATAGCAAAATGTTTTTTTTTTTTCCATATTGCTAATCTTTAAATAAATTGGGCTCACCTTATTGATTTCCAAAAATACAGTTAAATTTCCATCCCAGTGTAAAGAGTCAGGTTATTCTTGTCCACCTACAAAATATTAAATGACATAAATAAATCTCTAATAGATTTATTGCTTCTAGAAATCCGAGAGAAACCACCACTACAGACAGCTTTAGTTTGGAAACATGAGCTTGATAAAGTGTTTTCCTAAGCTTTACATTTAAAAAGGCTTGATATATATTTTGAGGTCAGGAACAAATTTAATATGTAAAGAAATCAGTAATAGCGTTACAATTACATTGATATATTTATATTAACTAAGTTTAACTTTTAAAGAAAAATATAGAATCCATAGTGTGGGGTAACTATAACCACAGGTCTGCATTAGTTAGTAATGCTGACAAAGGCAGGAAGCAGTGTTGATCAGAAATAGAGTTGTTATATGATGTATAAATACATCTTACTTGTATAACAATGAAATATTTATGCAGTTACAGCAAGCAGATATAAGCAGGTCATTATTTTAAAGAGAGAGGGACAGTGAGAGAGAAAGAGAGAATCAACTATATTTAGTTTTTCATATGGCTTTTGCTGCTCCAACACTTCATTATGTACGTGGTGCTGGGGTTCAAACCCACATCCTTGTACATGCAAGAAGGCAAGCACTGCAACTGATTAGCCACCACACCAGCCCCTATACAAACAGGTTTTGAAGTGGCAGTGTCTCCCTTCAAACCTTTTAAAATCTAACACCAGAAATTATCTTGATAGATAAGAACAGATCAATGTTTTAAGAAATCCTTGTTACTTTAACACATAGAGGATTAAATTTTGGTTTTACAGCAATACATTAATATTTGGCCTTAGGGGGAAAAAACCTTAAATAACCTTAATTGATTGTGTTAATTACAGACAACTTAATCATACACAAACTTTGAAATTTATCTTCCACAAACTTTGGGTAACATAGAAACTCTATAGCTTCTTTACTTAACCATACAAAATGCTTTCTCATCCTGAAACATTTTTTTCTTTCAAATTTTCATGTTAAAATATATCTTCATACCTGTAACTTTCTTATATATTTTTTTTACCAACTGTTTGCCCCCTTTAGTAAATCTACAGTTTGAAACAATCCTTATAAAATTCCTGAATTTTTCTAATTATCCCTTTTAATAAGATGATATACTTTATTTCACAGTACTGAAATCACAACAGTTGCAACGTCTGTACTCTTTGTATATAGAACTATACCTGTTAGAATTTTAACTTTTAATAATATTGCTTTCAGAGAAGACCCAGAAACAAAGCAATCTTAAATTTCCTTTTTAGTTACAAATTTATAAAAGCACATTTGATAAACCCAAATATGTCACCTTACACAATTTGAGTCAAGAGTACTTGAATTTATATTATCTGTTGATATTTTAGCTTTTTAACTTTGCAAATTAATCAGATGTCTCTTCTAAACATGTTTATGAAGATTAAACCCATTTATGTCAAATCTAATTTACTCATTTTTAATGTTAACTTTAGGTTATTCATGAAACCAAGATATCAGACAAACATGAGGCATCTTGTACTGCTGAAGAAAATATCCTAGAAGCAATGAATGTTATACTTTAAATATTTAAAGAAACCAACACTCTATTTATTGACCATCTAGAAAAACATGTGGACTAGTAATTTGAAACATATCTTTACTTTTATCTATTTTACCAATTTAAATAGAATCTCTTTCTAAATGTTTAAGTAATGTGAACTAAAAGTCATTTATTCCATTTCCTTTTTATATTCAATTCATGAGTGCTCATTTATATGCCCATTTGGTATAATGCTGACACAATATGTAACACATATGCATACAAACATACAATAAACGTGTATGCCTATACATAAAAACAGCAGGAAACAAAGATTTTAGAGCTTTTTCTTGAATAACTGAGCTCTAAATAAAGACAACAGCAAGAAAAGAGGTAAAAAAGAACTTCTATAGTTAAAAACAAGACTGATTTATATATATGATATATATATATATATATATATATACGTATATATATATATACATACAGAAGTTCTAAAAATTAAATGGCCATATTCACTCTCATAAAGGAGTAGGGAGCATGCAAAACATCTTTATCAGACCTGAGAGCATTTTTCAGATCAGATTAGGGTTAATCCCAATGGTTAAAGAATGCAGGAGTCTATGAGATCCTCAGGAAAAAGTTTTCAAGGTAAAGAAGACTTGTACAAATGATAGTTTTCCATTTTCCTTCCTCTTGTCCAATTGGAGAGAAGAGGGAATTCAGGTGGCCCCCAATGTTCCTGTGTTGGTCAGTGGAGCCTCTTTTATGGACTTAACCCCTGCAGCCTGGACCAATGCCTGTATTTTCCCTAGGCAGAATGTGGACAGATCCTTTCCTGTTATCTCAGATGAGGGAGGGACTTACTGAGAAAGCAGGATCTCAGGGCAAGAAAAGGGTAAACAATCCTTTAGGCCTTGCAGCCTCTTGGTTTTAAAAGGGTCACCTTTTCTTCCCTCTGGTCTCAAGGTGATTTAGGTGCTTACTCATGTAGCTTATCAGTGGGGAAAGATGTTTTTGTTTTTGTTTTTAACATAGGAAGCAAAAACTCATGTGTAGGGAAATTTTGGCCATTTTTCCTTTCTTTCTCTTTTAATAAAGGTGTGATATTATAGTTTATATGATCCTCTGGGAAAGCATTTTTTATTCTCTGAGTTGATAATTAGGCCCAAATAAGCTGCAAATGATGTTAAAGTTTATAGTTCTCTCTGGTGGCAAAGAAAGTAAGGTGCTTTGTCTTGAGTATTGGAGGGTTGAATTTACCCCAACTTTCAGTACGCAGGCTGGTGGTGGAGCTGGCATACTTGTGAGAACGAAACTCCCTCCTGAATAAGAGAAAAAGAACCCGACTGCACTGCAGGAACTTCTTACTTTATGGGGACATCCTTTTTTGGAGGGATTCTGTTGGTCAGCAATGCTGCCTCTGCTTTCCCTCTACCCTGCTGGATTTATTGCTGTCTCACCAGCAAGGATCCAAGGTCTTTGCTTGTCACATGCTAAAGATCTAAAAGAATCCAGACTTAGTAGCATTACTGGCATCCACTTGGCCATCCAACACTTCCAAATACAATGCCCCGTGCTAGAAAAGCATACATCCTACAATCAACTGTGATTAGGTCATCCCTCAGTACTACTGTTGAGGCTGAGCCCTCCCTCTGAATAAAAGAATAAAATAAAATTTAAAAATCAGGAAAAGAGAGCAACATGGGCACCTGTGCCAAGGAAGCTGTCTCTTTGGCTAGGGGTCATCTTCCCCATCTTGGAGCCTCCTGTGGTCAGCAGTTCCTCTTTTCCTTCCGTGACTGGCTGGGGCCTCACTCAGCATGGAGGATACTAACTTTTTGATAACTATTTAATTTAAGGGAGGATATTTGCCAACTAGACATGTTTTTAAAATTTGTCTTATATGTTCCTCTTGTCCTTTTGAGTTCATTGTTCCTCAATTTGAAGTGGGTGGCAAGCCTGTTAGTGCTCTGGGTGATATCACCCCTAGGGAAAATAAAGAATTTGACTTCCTGAAGTAGAAGAGATAAGGGGTTTACAACCTTGGTGAAACAGAACTTCAAGATTTCTTCCTGCCAGATGGGGGTGGGGGGCAGTGTACAGAAGAAAAGGTGTCTTTTGAGAATTTAGAAAAAGCATTCTCATTTTAAAACTAGGGGAGCTCTAGGTTGGCAATCGCTCACATTGGGTCCCTGTTTAAGAGGTGAGTATCAAGAGTAGACTTAGAGTAGAAGCATTTCTGAAGATAGTGAATGCTTGGCTAATGCTGTGGGGGTCAATGGGTCACCTCTTTCCCAAAGACCTTAGATCAGACCATGGCTTTGTCTCAGGATCTGAGATTTATCAACTGAGGGTGCCCTCCACCATCAGGCCAAATCAGTCATAGACAAAAAGAAATAGATAGTGGTTGATGCTGGTACCCCCGAGGGCTGTCTGGGCCACACTCAGGACATGAAATCTTTTTGCAGCACCAGAGAGTAGCCTAGTCAGCTGCCTTCAGTTGTCTCCAGCCTTCCTTTCTCCCACAGAGTGGAAACTGGAGCAAGTCAGAACTGACCTTCCCAATGCCTAGGTGAAGTTCTGCCTGTCACCTGAGTTTTAAGATTGCCAGCTCTTGCTAGTCATTCTTAATTGACTGTCATGTTCCTGGTGTTTAAAAATAGTCTGTCCTTTAAGAAAGAAGTAGACAGAAAGATGCAAATGCAAGGTTCTGAGAACTTAATGTACTTTGGTGGCCTTCCCAGATGAGCCCTCACCTGATGCTGGTTTGGTGGAAGTCGGGTTCCTGTCCTCCCGGAGTCAAAGAATAACACCAAGGACTCTGAGGCAAGCAGAGCAGACGGATTTTGTTTTAAGAAAATACTAGAAAGCAGAGAATAGGGAGCAGAGTAGGCTTCCCCAGAGGGGTGAAGGCAGCCTCAGAGCAAGGGGGCCTAAGGAGTAGGTGTGTTTCCCTCTTCTCATATTCTCTCCTCCCCCACACCTAGGGGCATGGACACTGAAATCCTGGCCTTTGATCTGTGCCCAGGAGCATCTTTATCAGCAAAGTCTGTCTGTGTCCCAGGAATACCATCTGTTAAGGAATATAGCACTCCTGTTTGATGAGGGGGGTGTCAAGTTGATATGCACATTCTTATCTGTAGTAGTGAGGCTCTGCTATTTATCCTCTTAAAGAAAAAGGAATAATTTCCTTTTTATCAACCCAAAAATTCCAACTACACTGACTGCCTGGTTTTCCCCTCCTCCTAGCTCATTAGTTTCCCCATCAAAGGATGATCTTGATGTACACCCAATTTTTTTTAATTCATTAAACATGAGCTTAAAATTAGAAGGGAATCATCATCAAACAATCAAGGACAAGTGTATAATGACAGAGCAAGCCAAGGCTGATGCCATTCCATTGTTTCCCCTCTTGGGTTCCCCATGGTTCCATGTTTCCCCCTACTTAAACCCCCTTGTTAAATGGACTTCTCATGGAAGTCAAAGGTTCCCCTCTGATTAGAATCCCCCATACTCCATCCCTCCAGTCTCCTTGATATCCTTCCTATTCCCTTCCTCTCTCCCTACGTCCCCCAACATCCTAGGCAAGGTTCCTCAAGGGATCGTGAAAAAATTCATACATGTTGAGATTATTATTAGCTTAGACTTCTATCATAGTGTTTCCAATTGTATTCTAGCTTCCACAAATGACAGAAAATATTCAGTCCTTGAGTTTCTGAGTTTCAGCTATTTCACTTCCATCTCCATCCATTTGGCTTCAAAAACCATAATATTGTTTTCTCTAATAGGTGAGTAGTATTCCATCCTATATGTAACAAAGTTTTTGAATCCACTCATCAAGTGAGGGGCATCTGGTTTGGTTCCATAATTTAGCTACAGTAAATTGAGCTGCTATAAATATTGATGAAGCTGTATCTCTATAATATGCTGATTCTAGCTCTTTTGGAAAGATACCCAGGAGTGGGATAGCTGGGTCAAAAGGTGGTTCCAGCCCTAATTTTTTGAGAAGTCTCCACACTGCTTTCCAGAGTGGCTGTTCCAGTTTGCAGTTCCACCAGGAATGTGACAGTGTTCCTCTTTTCCCACAGCCCCTCCAGCATCTGTCATTGTTTGTATTCTTCATTTCTGCCACTCTGACAGGAGTGAGGTGGAATCTCGTTGAAGTTTTGATTTGCATTTCTCTTATTAATAGAGATGTAGAGCATTTTCCCATAGATTATGGGCTTTTTGGACTTCCTCCATTGAGAAGTTTCTTTTTAGTTCTTTAGCCCATTTGTTAATTGGATTATTTGTGATTTTGATGTTCAGCTTTTTGAGTTCTTTGTATATTCTGGATGTTAGCCCACTGTCCGAGGTGTAGCAGGCAAAGGTTTTCTCCCATTCTGCAGGTTCTCTCTTTTTGCTCTTGACTAGATCTTTAGCTGTGCAAAAGCTTTTTAGTTTAATTGCATCCCATTCATTTATTCTTGACTTTAATGCTTGTGCCACGGTAGTCTTGTTAAGAAAGGCGGATGCACCCCCCAATTCTTACTGGAGTTAACTTTGGCCTAAAGCTGCCTGTGTGCATATTTTGCTTTTGGTCTAAGTTTTCTCCATACATAAAGAACTGAAACCCAATTTGATGCGGAAGATGATTGTCACTTGCTCTTGTAACAGGTAGCAGAGCACCAGTCAGTCATAGCAGCCCATTGGTCACACAGAGCTTCCTCTTTATGGTGCTTCTTTTTCTATGAATTTCAGTAAAATTTGCATGTGTGGTGCAGTGGAAAGTTCGGAGTAATTCATTCTCTACTCCTCTTGGCTTCTGTAGTCACATAAAGCCCATGAAGACCCACAGCACTAGATTTGCTGTCACTGTTTTTTGAACAGTTCTGATCACCACAAAGGGACTCAAAATTCTGACAGACCCTTTCAAGAGCACGGGAAGGAGCATAAGTCCCCTTCTTCCTCGTAGAGCCCTGGGAACTGGAAGCAGGCAGATGTCGCTCAGTGGTAGAGCACTTTCTAGCATGTTCAAGACCCTGGGATCAATTCCCCCACCACAAAAATAAGCAGATTAATAAATAAAAAATTCAGAATATTTCTTCAGGTATTTTTATTTTTCCCTTTACTTGTGTATGTGGTGCAGGGGATTGAACCTGGGCCCATGCCTATGGTAGACAAATGCTCTACCACTGAGCCACTTCTCCAAGCCCCAGGAAATTTTGTTGTGAATGAAATGGTCTATTTGTGAGCACATTAGACAAGACAGGAACAGAAACCTCAGGAAAACAATGGTGTGCCTTATTTATTTGGAATGCAGAGGTGTCTAAAAGACTACGTGAACCAAAAATCCACTTAAACATTCTTTTCCAAAATCAAATGAAGAGTCAGTTGTGATGGTGCCCTCCTATAATCCTAGCTACTCAAGAGTCTTTATTATTTCATTCTTTCTATTAGTTTTTCTAATTTGGGGCATAGTTCATCCTTATTTTTCTAGTTCCTTCATGAAATGGTGTCCCACAGGCCTTCCTCACTCCTATTCATTTTTTTTCTCCCTCCTCTTTCTTTACTTCCTCCTCCTTATTTCATTTATGTTGAAGCTCTAACTACATTGTTGAAATACCATTCATGAAAGCCTTCTGTTTCAAAATTTCTGTTTGGTTTTCTTTTTTATTAATGGTGTCAATTAATTTATTTTTATTGGTTCTTTTTAATTATGTATAACATTAGGATATATTTTGACATAATTATAAATCATAGAGTATGGTTTGCTCTAATTCAGTCCCTGCTATTTCCTCTTCCTGCTTCTGCTCCTTCTCCCTGTTCCCTTCCCTCTATCCAACTGATCTTTCTGTTATTTACTCACAGTTTTATTTTAAAATTAGAGTCTTGTTGATATCTACAAAGGTGAGATTCACAGTGGTATATTCATATCCATACATAGCAAAGAGAGGTCAGATTCATTCCACTGTTCCTCCCTATTCCATCCCTCCTCCCTCTCCCTCAATCCCCTTCCTCTACTACACTGACCTTTGTAGTACTTTGAAGGAATTCATCCCATCCTTTTCTTATCTTTTCTTTTCCTTAATTCTCTTTTCTCTTTTCCTTATTATGTACTAGCTTTTGCATATCAGAAAAAAACATTTCTTGAATAACATCTCTTTGTTGAATATAATTCAGAACCTAAG